>JABUQX010013071.1:57500-97231 GCA_015478945.1 Trachelipus rathkii | reverse complement strand
CGTAAATAATCATTGAAAGAGAGGAGTATTTAAGAAATAAACGCTATGTTAGCAATGGAAACACACGAAGATTGGAAGATTAATCTCCACAAAAAACCAGAGGTGCAGGAAAGAAGAAGCACCGCAGCCTGTTACGTAGCCTTTGGAGTTTACCGATATCCACACAAACAAACTCAATTGCGCAGACACAGACCCCTTCGTGCTACGCCAGGTTGCGCGTAAAGGTCTGTGGTTCACGCGGTTTACAATCGTTCCCCGAGCATTCGCCGCTGCCGGTACCTAAGGAAAATGAAGATAAAGCAACCAACATTGCGCGCGCAAAGACCTAGAAGGGGGCGTCAATGAATCAAAAAGCAATAGTTTAAAGTGGAGATTTTATACTCGGAACAGGTCTACTAAAGTCGTTTGGGCTTGACCTTGCAAGAACTCCGCTGGATGTCTCCAAAGCCGTGCTGATAATTGCGGGTGCGTATGCGGGGACAGCGGATTTCTTCGCTTATCCAAACTTTCAGCCTTTTACTACGTATCTAAATTTAGCAATTTCTACGTGGAGGGCCAGTCGCTGTCCCCCCTACGGGCGGCGAAGCGCGTACACACCAGCAAGCATGGGTGAAACAGCAGCCCCCCAGAGCCCCTCCCAGATATGAGCAGATCAGTACTCCATACAAAGGCGATGAGGCCCTTTTACTGGAGTAACTGAGCAAAAAGAAAGAAGAAAAATTAGCATAATATTCATGAAAAGATACGCTCCAAGTATCTGCTGAGTACGCCAAAAGGGCCCTTCCCACGCAACGCTAGCAAACCGTTCGTGATGTGAGTTTCCAAGACATTTTTTTTGTTAATGTTAAGCCACACAAGGACTGCTTAATTATTGTCAACAGGGAGAGACCGAACCCGAGACCGTGAAGAGAGATAGAGATAAGGTTGAAGTGTGTTTAGAGAGGGAGATTTGTAGAGTTGAGTTATTTTAAAGAAATTAAATTCTCACCAGGTTGAGACGACCCACCCGGAAATTCTATCCCAGATCTGTGAGGAATAGATACTCGGAAAGATTAAGGACTCGAGAAACCGGCACATAATCTATACAGTAAAAGAGAGGCAGCAGAATTGAAAATGGAGTTACGAAGAGGAATGCAAGGGTCGGATGTCATTGTGTCGGCCATTACGTGTAGACTTAGACGAGTGGATAGCCCGAACGCAGCCTCTAGCGTTAGTGCAGGTTAGAAGAATTCTCGATTAAGTTGAAAAGCTTAAGAATAAAGATAGTATCGACCGGCCGAGAAGAGATAAGGAATAAGAATCACTGAGGAAACGCACGGCACAAAATGATGTGGAGCCAGAAAAAGAAGAAGACACGTCGCCCCGTCAAACCAAGCCACAGCTCGAGATATTTAGGAGCTACTTGTTTGACGGAAGTAGATACTATCTGACCGAGCTACTCACAATAGCCCAAAAGTGAAGGGCCACAGGCAGACGAAAATCCCCTAGACACAGGGAAAGCGCCCAGAGCCTTATGGATACCCCGCATGACGCCGATCGCCAACCGTCAAATTGCTTGGATATGTCCTAAAGCGCCACCCCCACGGCAAAGTCTCCCACATTAAGATTCCTTAAAGCGGAAAACCATAAATCTCTTAGATGGGAAGGATAGGAAAGTATATCGCAGTAGACCTCGAGCGCACCGAATCAAGCGCGTATATCTGGTGCAAATACGTGCGGAAACGCTAAAAGAAATGAGATTTTTCCAGATGTTCCTAAGAAATGTAGAGTATTCGAGAGAGGGTTCTCCAAAGATCTTGAGATAGGAATACAAGTCGAGAGCTAACTTAGTGGCCTCGAAAAGCCAGTAGTTAGAAGGATCAGAGCGTGCTTCCTTTTTTCGGTCCGGGAAATCGGCTTGGACATTTGCGTAGACAGCCGCGGGGTGCTGTCCAACACTGAACCGCGGAAAGCTCATGTTCAGCCTATGAGGCATCAATGCGAATTAGTAGCGTTTGAAACGAACCAGAACGAAGGCAAAAACGGGACGCGCCAGCACCAGAGTAAAGCACCTACTCTCGCCTCACAAAACACACGGCGTGGTCGACAGGAATGCATCCGGGCCCCACCCGCTCCTTCCTAACGTTCATAGATTTCAGGAGGCCCATGCACCGACCAAGATGTAATCTACTGGAGGCTCAAAGGGGCTCAAATAGGCATAGGGACCCTGACGAGCGAGTAGAAGCGAGCATAGGCCAGACCTCCAGCCAGGGTTGAGTTAGAGGAAAATATTGAGCCGAAGAAGATTTGGCCTTTTTTGAAACGAATGTAGCTACAGAACCAGTTCAGAACGATATACATGAGGAGGAAAAGGGCAGATTTACAGAAGTTGTTTAGAGATGGTTTTGGCCAAGTGACCGCCAGTGAATTTTCAGGCAGAGTGGACGAAACAAGGAGGTTAGCGCACTTTCGGTTTATGAAAGCCCGCTTTGCTCGTCGAAGAATCCCTGCAACGATTTCTAGCTCGAAGAAAATTAGCAAGACTGAAATGTTCGCGAGTGGCATAGGGAACCGAGAATTTTTTCACTCCCGATACGCACTCTGTCTTTAGCCTGAATGGCAGAGAACAAGTACATTCGAACCATGGATTATGAGAGAGAAAGATTTAGTCGAAGAAGAAATGAACCTTGTCCTGGCGTTCCCATGCTTGTTGATTACTAGCTCCCATCCCTTATCGGCGAGCATAGGCTGATTAAGCAGCGTTTCACCAGAGTCAAGGCTCAAGTCTATCTCCAATTTATAGTTAAAACCACAGAGTGAACGCAAACGCAAAGCCCTCACCAATCAGCCCTACGCCGCGATCCAAAGTTGCTCAAGAAAAACGCATAGGGCAGGAGGGAGCTGTTGACAGCTCGAAGTTAGATATTTAAAATTAAGAGTATGATATAAAGTGTTTGTCAGATTATACCAATAGGAAGCCGAAGTTTGGTTTGTATTATTAAGAGGGAAGGATAGTTCGAAGACAGTAGGTCAAGTGTGTTTCAAAGAATTGGTTTAGGACAGATCCGGAACGTGTTGTGGTTCCTTTTAATTGAGTTTGCTCCAGATCGTTGAGAATACTAAATGAATCGGCCTCCTCCCCACCTAAATCAGTATGTGAGGACCCCAACCATTCAGTGTTGTCCACTGTGTACATTGAAAATCCCTAAATAGAGGACCTCAGTATCTTTGATAGCAATTGAGTGAAGAAATGAGATACGTAGTAAAGGCTCTGGGTTTGATTCCTAGAAAGGATATTTCAAAAAGAAAGGCGTGTGAAAATCTGTTCTAGGGACAGTAGCAGAAGCACAGATATTGGGGTAGAAGGACAGAAAGATTTTTAAGCCACAAATGTCGAAGGTTAGGAGATTCTGAGATTCTCGAGGACGTGTTATGGAGGGAGTGTTATGGTTTACACAGGACACATTACTTCCACCCTTAGACGAAATTATGAATAAGTGCTCCTTACAATTGGATACGTTAATAACGAGTGGAGAGGGATGTAATTTGTTCTTAGCCATCTGTCGTCTCAGACAAGGGAGCAAAAGGTTAGAGGTTTCGTGTTAGAGAAAGGTGTATTCCACCGGATTGCAAAGTTATAGATTTTAAAGCCGCGCGATGTTAGGTAAAGTCTATAGATTATAGAAAGCCCCGCGCCACGCAAAATCTGCCATCACACACGCACACACAACACACCCAAAACAAAAACAACAAACAAAAAAAACAGGGCTTTCTTTATATTGGAATACGTGAAATCAGGTTAAAATTATCACACACTAAAAAACCGTAAATGTGTCTCAATAACCTCTATTTTTATAAATATGGTTAAACATTGTGAAAATGATTACAGATGACTAAAGAACCCAGCAATATCGAGACCAATTTACTGCCGTGGTTACCCTCGAAGGAGTATTTTTTAGTTTACCATGCTTAGAGGAAAATATCTTAAGCAAATAGCATGATTTGGCATTGTGCTCAAATCTAAAATTTCTGTTCTGTAAGATTTGTAGTTTGATGTCCCGTGATAGAGATCTCTCTTATTAGTCTTAGCAATTGTGCCTTGCAGTCTCCCGCGTTGGAAGGTTTGCTCTCGTAGGATGCTTAGAGTAGGATGGCTGAGGGTCCTGATTTGCAAGGTGGTTTATGTAGATGATCTCTATGGTTATATGAAGTAAATTTTGTATTAAATATATTATTGAATGATGTGCAAGGGGTTGTGATGTGATGTTGTCTCGAGCGGAAATAATGTTGTTGAAAATATTGCTTATAAAGAACGGCTGTTATAAAGCCGGGTCTTGCTTGGCGCAGTTTTTAGAGGTTATTTGTGAGACAAATGTGGTGTTAAGCAAGGTCACTATCTTGGCATAGATTCGTGTGCCAAGCATGACTGCTTGATATTTTAAGGAAGAACTTCTGTCGCTCCGTGCAGGCGCTGAATTGTGGTTGTTTTAATGGAGTCGATTAGGGTTCGATTATTTGTGTTTGGAATTTTTCTTTGGTCGACTTAGCTTTTGTAGAGTGACATTCTGTAAACGCATAATTTAGTATGGATACTATAAAATGTTTAAGTGCTGAGGTGAAGATGTCTATCTCTAGATGATTTCGCTTTTGGAGACTGCACATTATATATCTAATCATCTGTTTGCTGAGCTTGCTATGCGATGAATGAAAGTTGAGAAGGCGAAGCGAGTTTCGAATGTCAGACCAAGAATATTTGACAATTTAAAGAGTGTTATATTAGTGTTTTTTTTTGTTTCACTTGGTGTGGAAGGAGAATTAATATCTGTCAGTGGTGATAAGGGTGATTTTTATAGGGAAACTGACATTCCGTTGGAAGGAATCCAGTTTTCAAGATACTGAATAGAGTTTTGCACGTATGTTGTGACTGTAAGTGTGAATGATTGTTGCATGATGATGGATATGTCATATGTGTTATTATTTTGTCTGGGGTTTTGTGGGATATGTTTTGCAGCTGTATATAGGTTCAAGGGGAGAATAGATGAATCCCTGGAATACTTCATTTTCACACTGATTGTTTTTGAGCGTTAATTTTTGTTTAATATTTCGGCTGTGTGGTCATATTAAAAGCTGGATAACCACTTTTTGCAGTTGTTGGAAATTGGAAAGTTTAAGATCTCTTGTATGAAGATGTATGTGTTAGGACAGAGTCGAAGGCTTTATTTATTTTCCATAGCTATGAGTATGGTTCTATGAGAGAGTGAGACCATTTATAATGTGTTGGAAAATTATGGCTAGAACGGTAGTGGTTGAGTAGGAATTTTGAAAACTGTGTTGGAACTTTGTTGAGGGCATGAGTTATTGTACTTCTGGGAAGATAAGGTTTTATAAAAGCTTATTGCCTGTTGAAAAAATAGGAATTGCCAGGTAGGGGAATAGTTTGTTTGGGTAATTTCTTGGTTTGAGATTGAGTATTATTATTATTGTCTTCTTCCATGTTGAAGGGATAACAAAGTTTAGCTGCCATATTTTATTGTATACGGTATTTCAAATAGGTATACGATGGCAGTGAACCCTGGGTGTCTTAGATGGATGTTCAAAATGTTGTATGAGTCTGCAGCTGGCTAAATTTTGAATGATTTTTGATGCCCGACTGTTTCTTAGATGGTGAAGGAGGGAGATTTGTCTTACTTAATTCTATTATTATTTTCCCGTTGTTGTTGTGCACCAACTTGAGAGATGTAAGTTTTTATTATCTGCCATATTTATTTGTCATTTGGAATGGTTAAGTTTTTCTGTATATGTTTCTCGAATTTTTTGATTTGTGGGCTGCTGGTCGGCCGTTTGGGCTGTTTTTAGGCTGGTGTCCTCATCTGGTCAATAGGAGAAAGAAAAGAGCTAGTGGGAAGCAATTTTTCTGGTTTTTACATATAGCGTTCTCTATTTTCTTATCAGTTTATTCCATACTCAGCCTTGAAATATACTTAACACAAGGACCTTCATTTGGAGAATCTGAATGTCGCGTGGATGTGACGATGTTGCCAAATATAAAGTTCAATATTAGACCATAAATATTGGAAGCACGACATCTTTTAAGAATGTTATTACATTAGGTGTGGCCCTCCTATAATTGATTACGATTACTCTCTCACGTTCCGTAGGCTTAAAGGCTTACTTGCAGGAAATAACGAAGTTCTATGCCTCTTTTTCAACTATCTCATGCTCCAGTGATAAATCCTAGTTTTTCTCAGAGGGGACAACCGTTATTTTCCTTTTCTGTGGCACGAGCTGAAATATTCTACACATTTAAGTTATCATTTTCTAAACCTTCATTTCGTTTCCCCTAGATACCACCAACCAACCAACCTTGGAGCTGCCATGTGGCTTAGGCAATTTCTATGCGACCCTCAATTAAACTTAAGCTAAGAAGCCCCAATTCTAAAGGCACCCTTTCAGAACGAATAACTTCTCCTAAAGTTTAGCGTAAATCTCCTCGTGGCAATGGTTTCCTAACAGTGCTGAACACCGTGCTCGCTGTTTGTTCTTTCGTGAAAAACATAATATTTTATCCTGGGAACTCAATTGAAGTAAGGTTATAGAAATTGTTGTCCAGGCTCTCATTTCCCTTTTGGCACTCTCTCTCGTGCGATCCTTTAATTTTTATTCTAGTTGCCCTAAATACTTTTAGTAAGGATACGATTTGATGTGCTCTAGAATGTTTTTTTTGTATCATTTTTATTAAGTTGTATTGATGGAAGCCGAGCCTGCATATCACCAAAAATTTTAGGGGTGTTGACTGTATCTTCAGGTTTCTTTACTAGGTGTGTGTTTAATGTAGTGTGTGAATATTTGCACAATTGACTTTTTATTTCTATCTTAGGCTTTTTATGAGGCATTACAAGGATAAAATTAGAGATTGGTTTTATGTATTTGGAGTGGACTTATTACCCTTTTGTGTGTAAACACATTTTATATATGGGAATTGTGGGTCAGATGATAGGTTTTATTTTTTGGTGGTTTTCAAGATTCTTGTTTTTGGTTTTTCCTCATATTATCTTGGAGTACGACGGAGAGGAAAAACAAAATCTCCCCTATTGATCAAAAAATCCACAATCCATCAATCACTGACCCATATGATAAATTGTGTCTCTATGTTCGCTAAAAATTGTCAGAATTAAATATGTGGTTGACTTTGTCAAATGCTTCGGGTATTTCTTTTCTCCTTATGAGACAACCCGTGATTTTATTATTAAAGACAAATTACTGAAAATGATTAATTTTTTAATTATTTTAATCTTTTGCGAGAAACTTTCCTTGAATTTTATATACTTAGCTCAGAAAAATTAGGGTTCTGCGTTAATGAGGAAGGAATCTTACCTTCATATCATACGTATTAGAAATAATGTGTACTACGCCGATTCAGAATGATTTAGGATTTTCATTACAATTATCTTACCTTGATTATAATATAATAGTTACTTTACATCGGATATTTGATAAACTTTACGTGGAAATGCAATGCTGATGAATTTGTTTGGCGTCAAAGTTCTGTATTGATTAAAAGTTTCAAATCTAATAAATTTGAAATAGTTACTCATAAGACAGTCAATAGTAAATTTAGAATTTTTTCTTTTGTTAATATTTAGTTTACCAGAAGTATTTTTTTTTAATTAATAAAGAGAAACAGTATAAGAAAAAAAAATTATATTATTCATATTAATATTATTTTTTCCAATTTTAGTAATATATAAAGTTAATTTTAATGACTGCGAAAATTATAAACACAATCAATACAAAAATTCCACTTAAGAACTCCTCAAACATTGTTCAACCAAAAAACTTTAAACACTTCACTAAAGATTATTCCTCAACCGTCTCTCACTGACTTAAAGCATAGCCTCCTGTTCACATTTATATAGCATCCCAAAGATATGTCCTCAGATTAATAGTGCAAGAACCTAACACCATTGGTACGATTAGGTGGCAAGGTGGGGTCTCGTAACAACTAAACATTCTATATAGCTTCACAAATTATCTCTTGGGCTTGTCCAAACGGTCTCTAAGCCTTTAGTTTGGAATCGTAAATATCTCTCCCTCTCATCTTATCAAAAACATCGCCATGATAAATATCAAGAAACTCACAATAATCAATACACTCTTCACAGTAAACCACCCTCACGAATAAACTATACAAATGCTCTCTCGCTTCGATCTTATCCTCATCTATTTACCTACCCGACCAGTCCCTTCACTCAGTCTCTCTTCATATCTAGAGGTGGAATATTGTTTTAACAAGAGAAAACAACCTTAGATACCTACAGTATAGTAATACCCATTTCCCTTCCTATTAAACATTATTCAATCATCTTCTCACTCTACGTTTGAACATAATTCTTCATTTCAATAGAACAGATCATTACAAAATCACAAGAAATACTCCAATGGCCCTCCTAAGTCATGTGGCCTCTCCACTCTTCTCTTTATATTCTCTTAGTAACTGTATCATGAACTTGGACACAATAGAACATTTCAATTCATACTCAATCACCCTCTTCTCTCTAAACACATAATCTTAACTCTTGGGTTCGGCTATGTTGCATGAAGATTTTTATATCACGCAGCAGCCTATAACCAGACAACCCCCAAAGCGTTCTCCATACTTTTTTATACATTCTATCTAATTCCATTCCATCGGCTCCAATCTCTCCACAATACTCAAAATTACCTATGGTCAATCTATTCCCCTAACAATCAACAAAGCATTCACCCATATCCATCGACCACTGCTACCCTCAACTACCTTGGACGATAACAGGTCCCCCACTTTCTGCTTTACGAGTGTTTGATCGGTAAACCACTTATTAGCCCTTTCGCTATATCATTGGTTTTCTCCATTTAAATCTTAATCTAACACGAAAATCAGGTGTCCTATCGATTCGCTCTTTTCTACTGTAAAGAGCCATTTCGTAGCATTGCTCTCCTCCTTCTGGTCCGACCCATATGGGCGAAGATTACAACACGTGTATTTTTTTCAATTCATGTTTCATTAACTCGTGCGGTACCCTAAAAACACATTTTATAGTGTTTCTCTTCACTCTCTCAAACAAGTGCAAAAATGAAAAATTTTTCTATTAACATAACTCCGCGCAATAACCCCAAATATCCTGTCAACACTCTAATCTTTCGTATAATTATCAACCCCTCAATAACCCCTCATATTAAAAAAATAATATAAATCCCTTTACCTTAATCTTCTAGACTAAGCTACCTCCAATGACCGTGGCTCTAAAACGTATTGTTCAAACCCCTTACTCACACCTTTATAAACATTCACAGATGAGTATGTATCAGCATCCCTTGCTCGAACTGCTGATAAAAACTGTCCCTCGGTTCGACATTGGCGAAAACTAATGCTGGAGATTTAGCCTAAGAACGCCGAAAATTAATTAACACATACTCAACATGACATACTTTTTGACTCAGCGTGAAAAATCAGCAACTCACATTGACACCATGCCGGAAAAACCATTTCAATCACAACGATATATCTATAACATGTCAATGGCATGACACCCATTTCCTCAGAAAGATTACTCGACCCTCCACACTAAAGCTAAAGCATTTAGCTTTCATTAAAAACTTTCCATAAACAGTGAAGAAAATAATATACTACAAGGTGAACATACCCTTGACCCCACCTTAAACATAAATTTGAACACCACACCTTTTTTCAAGAAAATCAGAACTAAGTTAAAGACGGTTTCGTTTTATCATTTTGTCTTACGCTCGAGTAAGACAAATTCTTACGGCATTTTTAAGAACGTTTTTCGGCTGCCACAAAACGGACCGAGGATGAATTCTATTCTTATTAAAACTTGTTCTACAAACATTAAAAAAATTCGAGTATTCAGTGTTTGGGATTGATGTCGCTTCGGTGAGGAAAGTATATATATATCTCTCTCTCTCCTCTCCTCTATATACTATAATATATATAATATATTAACTATATATTATTATTATATATCATTATTAATATATATATATATATTGTAATATTATATACTTATAGACTATTAGTAATCATAGATAGATTAAGTTAGATTCATATGGACAATATAATGTTACTATAATATTATCTTAACAACAATTTTTATATATATTTCCACGAATGACTGATGCAGCTCTTGTAAGAAGATAAAAACAAGCCGAATAAGATACAAAAATAAGGTTTTAAACTTTGGCTTCCAGTAGTAAACAGATCTTTTTCCATACTATCAATTTGGCAAAAGTTGAAAAGATAATCTGACTGGTGTTACGTAGGAAACTTTGTTAATATTTCATTTGCCTAAGGGGTTTTTAAGCCACATATGTAATATTACGACATGGATTAATTTTAAAATTAAAAATTGGAATATCAGATCGCCAAAAATAGAGTTTCGTAGAACTCTAATCTCACTTACTCTTGAAAGTATTTATAATTGTTCGCCAAATTTTTACAATAGAACATAGAGATGATCTCAAGAGAATAAAAGGAAAAAAAGATTCACTGACCCCGCAATGATGTTTATTGGTGTGAATGCTATTTATATGGTTGAGAATTAGAATTCTTTCAGTCGGAGATTGGGCTAAGACAGCGATAGATAGCAAAAGTGTTAAACCGGAAATTGTCTCGAATAATATCGTACGTTTGTGAGAGTGAGAATATTTCAAAAATTTTCTTAAAAGTTTGACGCAGAACGATTTTGTGTGTTGTAGCAACGTTATATATATATTTCCTAAAAGTACATTCGTAAGATTTATGTGCACAAAAACTGGAAAACTGGTAAGGCTTAAATCTAATTTTAATTGTTGTTTTAACAACTTTTCTAACATAACAATCTTTATAATAAATATTTTCATTTAGTCTTCAATTCATAGGGTCTGAAAGAGGATCTAGTAAGGATACGAAAGCTAACGCTCTTAACATCTAGGAGACCATTTTTATTATGTAAAAATTTAATTTACTGAGCAGTTCGTGTCAGTAATATTGAGGACTCTATATTTTGTTACGATCTTTTAATTTTCTATTCACCGGCACCTCGACCCTTTACGTTTGATACCTCCTGCCTAAAACTTAAGGAGGTTCTTGAGTTGCTTTCTGATTTTCTATAAGGTTAGACTTGGTTGGCTATACAATGTTATATTTATATAATATAATATTATTCTTGGTTATATTTAATATAGTATTGATATATATAGCTTATGAATATAGTATCGGTGGATATAAAAATATAAAGCTATACTATATACTATATATTATAGTATAAATATATATATATATTATACTATATACTAAGTGTTAATATATATAAATATAAATATCATTATTATAACACTATTAAATAATATAATTATAAATTAAAATAACTAAAATTAATGCTTATATATATATGGATATAAAAGGGCTAATTCTTGAATATTTATATGGTCAGCGTCTGGAATAGCCGTCAAATATATATCTTTTAAAAAACTATTAATAGCTCATACAGTATAAAACCGGAGTATACATTGCTGAGTGAATGCTGGTCCAATGCTGTCTACTAAAGAAATAATGCTTAAAAAAAAAAAAAAAAAAAAAAAAAAATAAAAATCTGTCAAAATACTGAAAAGCTACAGAAAAATCAAATAGATTAATAGATTTCCCGTCAAAATTTAACACGTAGAATGTCTAACCACAATTTAATCAAATATAAAAAAAATTATTATCGGTATAATTTAAAGTTTTATAAAGTAAAGACTGAGGTTTTTTAGAAGACTCTTTTTAATGGTTTTGTTCAGATCTCAATAATAACTTTTATTAATTTTTTTTTTTTATTACTGAAAAGAGAATACCCCAAGGGATAATAATTATACCGCCCGAAAATAATAGAAACCTACATTGGCATAGGATGTCGGGGCTCTCTACGGATCCTAATCCGGGGAAATACGGCTGATAGGATATTATTTCCCCCTCCGGGAGGGGGTCTCCTGAACCCGCCATGCTACTCTTTAAATATGGTATAAATTTGAGGTAGTTCAGGAGTGTTCCATCCGTCCCCTCCCCTACGAGGATTATGGAAATAACATCCCCCCCTAGTGTTTCCCCGTCGGCTCGAGCCCCCCTAGTGGCCGTATAAAGCAAAAGAATTTATTTTATATTTATGAATTTATCATATTACTTATGTGGAAATATTAGAGGTATTCCAATAATGTTTTACCATTTATCGCTGAATTTATTATTTTGTGTAAAGTTTTTTGAGCATAATTTATTTTTTTTTTTTTTTTTTTTTTTTATCTTAATTTTTACATTTTCTGGACCAGCAATTTGAGACTACTAAGGCATAATACTCCCACCAATGATATTACCGTATTACTTAATGATGCATTAATTAGAATTTAAAATAATTTTAGATACACTATGACGGTTATTTCAGTTCTTCCTTAACTCTATATAATTAAATAAGTAATTAGAAATATTAAATAAACTCATAATATAATTAAATAATAATAATAATAATATATAACTATAATAATTAATATATATATAAATAATAATATAATAAGATATATTATGACAATTTATATTCGTATAAAAAATTATATAATTACTGTATACTATTTATATATATATATAATACTCAGCATATAAATATATAAAATTAAAATAAATTAACATTAAGGTACGATCAATAATAGACTGAATATAATATAGTATTATCTATATATATGAATAAACTATAATTAGTGAAGATTTCATTTTTTTCACCCTCAAATAATGATAAAAAATAAGCGATAAAAATTTTTGCAACCAGCAATTTGCTAAGCCCCGGTCTTCACCAAAAACATGAAACTTATTCTACACTCTAAACTACATCCTCTCTTTGGACAGGGCTACTAAATAATTAAATTTAAATTAATCATGACCATCATTTCAAGGTTAATCCTTTTTTTTCCCATCATCAGCCACACCTGAAAAAAAATGAAAAACAATCAATACCCTTATAGTATATGAACTTCAGAGAAGGATTCTTTCCAAAAATGTCAGACGTTTTGTTATATTTCTTAATGGAAACATATATCAACACTCCAAGCATTAATATAAATCCTATGCAAAATTCCATTAAATGCTTAAGATTTCTTGAAATATTCTAAAGAGAATCAAAACACTTCTCATTTACTTTAGTATCAAATAATATAAATAATGATAAAAGTGATTTAAATAAAAACAACACTTAAATTACATACCTTATATATTATATATATATATATATTTATATATATTACATATCTTCATTAATGAATATTTACTGTTTATATATTATGTTTACGAATATTAGTGCTTTTATAAAGTATGTTTGCCAACTTTCAAGAAGATTGGATAATATTTAGATGTTGCACACTTTGCACAGTTGTGTAAAAGAAGGTTAAAGAAATACCACAGAAGATTTTTCAATCTTTGTATTCACAGCTTTTCTTAATAATCACTAGTAAAACGCACAATAGTTACGACTCAAAATAAATATTAAAACTACACTAAACTATAAGATACAAAACTCTGTGTTTAATGTATACAAAACTTAAACCCCCCTCCTTTGTCTTCTCAATTTTCTAATTGGCTGATAGGCAAAACACATGCGATATTAAGTGAAATCAGTGCTGAACGATGCAATCCCTTCTTTCTGTTTCGCTTAAGGACGACTCTTTCTATGTTTTAAGGAAGCTCGATAAAAGATCAACGGGAATTGTATTTTGTTGTTTCGTAACCCTTGACCGATTCTGTTAAACTTTTTTGTCAGAAGCATTTATCCTTCATATTCTTCTTGGTATCTATTTGATCCACACCTTATGAGTTTGTGTCATATTGGTCTTTCTTAGAGAATTACTGCAGTATCCTGTCACGTCGTGGATCCAAAACAATTTCATAAGAACGTCTTGTTTTAATTTAGTAACGAATATGGTCAGGTCCTTTTCACTTTAAACTAGGATTTTTACCTCTGATCGTTTCATTTCTTTTCTTGAGGTTTAAATCTAGATTTATAGTCATACTTTTCCCAGACAGCCTGAGATATTCGTTCTAAATATAACCCAATCCTACGTTTGTTCTGACAGATACCAAAGGGTTGTCTCTTTAGCGATTGTGGAGATGCACTTTTTCGTATGACGTTCTAAATTCTGAGGTACAATTGCTCAGAAAGCTTGTAGCAATAACTCAAGATCAGTTCTTTGGAGTTCTATCGACTGTCATCACATTATATAGCTCGTTTCTTCTAAATGTATAAGGCGAACATTATATGATATTGGAGGACAAAAATTGTTATTGCCTCATACACGTTGCATTCCTTTCAATTTACGTTTAGGAATATTTAGCTGCTTTTCAACTGTTAAGTGAAGAGGACGATTTTAAGTGCATATATTGCCTTTGCTATGCTATCCACCTTGCCTGATGCAGGCCCCTGGGGTCCTGAAACTGAAGTCGTTATTAGACCAACCACCTAGGTACAGAGTGAGAGTTGTAATAGCTCTTTGTAGTCATCTCTTAGATGACGTTCGCGTCTTTATAGGACAGTTTGGCATTGTAGTTAACCATGCTGCCATCTCGTTCTGGTCTTAAGGAAAAGCCCTTTAACGGGTGACTTTCTTCCGATCACAGTCTCATTTGTCGTATCTTATGGACTTCCACTATTCACACTAGTAAATCCCTCTAACCTAGCACGTTGGTGGAAGTTCTGAGTATAATTGATGTCATGTGTCCAGGGACCATCTTTGATTGTATGCTGCAAAAATCACTACCTCAAATTAGTTCATGGGAATGAGTTGGTGGGAACAAGCTCAACACATACAACAATGTTCGTCGCTCTGGATTCCCTTCAATTTTTTGTAACTATGATCCCCGTGTGAGTCAGTGCCTGTATCTAATTGCATCTATAATGTTATGAAAAAGTGATATTTATACCGATTATTATTGTCCTACGTAGTCCCAGAATCGTGCACTGTGCCCGAATAACTTAACTCTTTAGACATCATTTTTTCTCACCCTAGTTATGTCCTCCATTCGTGGGGTAACAGTACGCACAAGCAAATGCTCAAATCTTACCAGTTCACGATTTCATAACCTTGTGCCAACTCAATATTCTCTGTACCTCAAGATAATCCCATAGTGGGCTAACCTGAGTTACAATGATCAGTTTATACTTATCCCAATGTCAAGGACCATATAATGGAGTGACTCTTCGATGCTTGTCGTTTGCCATTTTGGTTCTATTTAATAGCCCGAGACTTCTATAGAAGGTCTAGTCTGGAGAACGGAAATTTTTGATACATCGTGGTCAAGTGCTCTTTGCATGTTAACTTTATAAAATTGAAGTGCCGCGTTTTCGAACAGAGAGCTGTTCTACTGATCCCAGTTAGGACCTGGTGTCTGATCAGTGAGTCTTTAATCTTGGACGTGTCTCTAATGTGGATTCTCTTTGATGGAGGCGATAACTGTGCCTCTTCGACCCATATAGGTTATTATTATTATGGTAATGCTGAATTGCATGATGGAGATGATAGTCTTCCTAGGAGAACTAGTCTTATTTTGTATTATCTCTATTAAGCAATAGTCTAGTCATCTGTATATATATTCCTTACTTTATTTAATAGTATTACATATTTAATCTTTTCTTGGCGAAAACCTTGTCTACTCCACCCATTGACGAACTCATACGATCTACTCTCTTTGCGATATCCCTAAGAAATTCTTTGATCTATACGTTCTAGTCATGTACCATTACATTTTGCCATGTGGAGAAATTTTAAGATAACTTCGACCGGGGATCACTCTATAAAAATTTTGACAATTTTCATAATTTAGAGGTGGCGGGGTTCTCAATTTACCCTCATGTCACTGATATTTTTGGCACTTTCTTTTGTCTACTGTTTGATTAATTATTATTATACCAGCACGAATATATCTACGTGCCTTTATACAGGAGAATAGATGCCTGTATCCACACTATACTTATTTGTCGATTTTACTGGTAAGATATTAGCAGCATTCGAATAATTGATTTCTCTTTCATTTCCTTTTGAAGAGACGTCGAAGCTCCTAAAAAGCTCACCACCTAGGCACCATTTCTAGCAGCCAAAGTTCTCTTTTGCTTCCCATTTTAACGATCAAATACCTGCTATTGACTTAAAGATAATAATTAGATAAGTGAAGGATTAATAATCACTTCAATTATTAAAAAAAACACTTATAATGATAAAATAACCAATGTGTTCAACCCCTTAAATATAATGCAATATTCTCTTGTAAATTTTGGGCATTATTATAGTATCTTTTATACCACTGAGACTCTGGCGGCGATTTATAATATATATACTATATTATTATAACAACGTAAATATTATATAAATATGATAAATGTTATTATACTTATAACGTTTCTATTTAAATACGTATTTTAATTATATTTATATAATTTTAATATTTATCAATTATATTAGTATAACTAGTATACATTATATATATTAAGTAGATGAGATTTAATTACGACAACTAGTATATAACATAAACTAAGTTACTTTAGCATTCATTAAGCCTATTAACAGTATCCATAACATCAGTTAGTATATAGATTATGAACGTTGTTATTACGTATTATTGATACTATGTATGGATGGGAGATTGAATTATGATTATACTATATATATATATATATTATATTAATTATTATGTTAGTTATAATATATATATATATAATACGACTGTAATATTATATTCAATATTTATATAATATATTATATTTATTATTATTATATATATATTATAAATTTATATGGGAATATCGCTTGTATATTCTAAGATTTATAAATACCTATGATTTTAATTAACTGGTATAATAAGGATTTATAACTATTATTTGAGTGTGTGCATTTTTTACCTGGAAATATATCTTTGCCTTACGGATAGTTAAAATATCTGCTATCTAAAACTCATCTCAAAACTATTTGATTATTTAAGTTCCAAAACAGAGAACGGGTTCCTATTTCATTCATCGAGTCTGATTTCATTTACTATCGTTTTGCAATCATATTAATTTACAATGAAATTTGAAATAAACCTTTATATATGAAGGTTATGGCATGGAAGGCTATATAGAGATAATATCATTAAGAGTATATGTTATTGGTCGGAACATGAATATTTAAAATAATGGGTATGAGCGAGTTTGAGGGAGATAGAAATGCAAATGTAATTCTTTTTCTCAGAAGAATTAATATTAGATATAATTATTATTATGTAATTTATATATCATATATACTATATATATAATATATATAATATAATGTTATATCAATATTATAATAATTTTTAATTTATATTAGTAATTATTTATTACATCTGCGATTATATATTATATATATTTATATAGTAATTTATATTATATATATATATATTATATTATTATTATTATTTTATTAATATTTATAGATTATTTGTATATATATAAATATTAAATTATTAGTTTGCAATTTTTAAGCGGTAGTATTATATTGGTATACTTAATATATATATATTTTTATATTTAGGTATAATTATTTACTATATAATTAGTAAAATAATATTATTATTCATTATTCATCATTATTATTATTATGTGGTATTATTAATTATAATTTATGTAATACATTACAATATTTATTTAGTCAATTATGATTTATAACGATTATACTGATATTTATTATATATATATTATTATATAATAATATATATATATATATTTCTTTAATTTATTCTGCTCTCTCTCAATTAGTTTTACTTGTTGTATTTTATTATTTATATTTTTTCAATTTGCTTAAAATATTTTCTGTTATTCCTCAAATTAATCTTATGCAAATATAACAAGTGAATTGTATCTGATATTTATGCAATAATGAGGAGAAGGGTTATGTTTGTTTGCAGACTCGTGGCTTTCACACGTTTATAATTTTTGAGGGCTCCGGCTCCGTTCTACCACCATTTTAAAAAATTCCCCGGCTTACGGCTCCGGATCCATTACCACCAATTTTGAAAATTTTCCAATTCCGGCTACTCGACTGCTACCCACTCTTTAAATATTCACTCCGCACTGGACTCTTTTTGGATTATGCTTTTCACAAAATGATGAAATCTTTTTCCAATAAAAGATCATTCTTTTTATTACTTTTTTTTATTATCTTTTTTTTTGTAATAAGATTTATTTACTCTCATTGCTCCATGCAATAAAAACCTATTGATTACTCCCGATTTTCGAATGGCTTCCGCTAAGTACTTTTGATATGTTTTATCTGATTTAAGTTATAAATAAATTCATTAATATTGTAATTTTGCCCAAATTCATCACACAATAAAAACCGTATTTCTTCTTAAAAATAAAGATGCTTTTCACTTTTTAATACATATTTATTAATTATATTTAATAACTTTTTTCATTTCATTTCTCGAGCTTTTTTTTACTTAATTTTACTTTCTTAAGCACCATATCCTTTTTATTGATAAATTTCATGAAATCGAGGATGTTATTAGTTTAAATATTTATTTTAAGTATTCTAATAGTATCTAGGTATACCTTCAATTTTTTCATTCAAAATTCACCTCTAAACTTATAGGATTATCTTCTAAGCTTTTGTTTTTAGCTCCTAAGCTTTAAACAGTCCACTTTCTTCTTTTTTTCCATCTCGAATTCTTCATAATAATTATTTTTTGCCAGTTTAATACTTTTATTACCTTTAAATGCTATGACTGGTTTTAGTTCAGCCTCATTATAATTATTATTTAATATTATATTATCTAATTTATACTAATTTATTTAGTTTATATTATTTAAATGTAATTGTATATAATTATTGCTTATTATATATATATATATTATATTAATATATCTATTAATTTATTATATAATATACTTAAAATTATTAATAAGTTTACACACTCCTCACTGGCAATCTAGTGCCTATTCAAGGAGAGTGAAACGTATCCTCTAGGTAATCTCTTACTTTAGGATCCCGGAATCTTAGGATTCGAACCTGCGGCTCACATGATCCTATTGCTGGTCGTTCTGTGTGCTCTCAGCAGATGAGCCATTCGAGTTATATTATTTAATTTATTATGATAATTATAATTAGTCATAATTTATATATATATTAATTATATACATATATATTTTAATATTATATAAGTATATTTATATATTATACTATATATATAGTATGAATTTAATTATTTTATTTAATTTTATATACTTTTTACCCACCTAACCCTCGGTAGGACTAACGCCCTGTCAAGTGGACCCAACACCTCTAATCGAGAAAGGTTCCTTGGTTCATCCTGAATCTAGGTCCAAATCATGTTGCGACGCACGCGTATTAATAGTCGTTATAGCGTCCCCTATGTCGCGAATTAATTACATTCACACGCTCAATGTTGGCAGTCGAGTGGATGTTTTGGCTGATCCCTGAAGACAAGTAAGACTTTTGCACATAACCCCATTAAAGAAAAAAGTAATCCATATATTGGGTTGATATTACTTCGCCATTACATCTAGGAGAGCTCAATGCACAGTGTCTTCAAAACGTGAAATCAATTGATCACCAAAATGATGAATAATTTAATTAAGTTTACCATTTTATTTCTCTCGCGGCTGTATTTATAGGCAAGATACGCGCCATCCGTTCTTGTTGATAACCAAAGCTCCAGTGGAGGCCACGGGCTTCAATTTGTGGCTGCAAATATTCCGTTATTCTATGCCTTACATTTCTCGAATATTATTATTTATTGCTCTGCTCATTTTGTGAAGAAATATTATGGACTGATGATTCCGCCACCCCATAGACCACACCAACCTGTGCATTTCTGGGCTGTAGCTGAGTAGCTCTTTTAAAAACTCCTCATAGGTTGGTCCTCATCAGTTTATCCCAAATACTTTACTTGCAGTTCTGTTTTGTTAAAACATACTCTTTTGAGCCATGAGAATGGGAGCTGATCGTAGATATATATAAATCGTGCGATATACACCAGGCGGATTTTCATTGGAGTGCATTGGTTATAGAGCCTTCAGTTCACTGAAGAATCATATGACTCTCACCGCAAACCTTATGTCAGTCTGGGGCTTCAATTCCCGTTGAATTTGCCAAACAAATACTGGAGATAATAGATATACACCAGTGCATAGCTCTCAGACACGATCGTCTACGCGTGGTTTGTTCAAATACAACCTTATTGTAAATAGACAAACCAAAAGGATGATTCACGCCAATATATAATGTTCTATTATATTAATTAATCTAAGTATATATTTGCTATATAATATATATATATATACTAAAAAACCTGAGTAAGCTTTAATAGTATTTTAATATAATAGATATATATATTACTATTAAATATAATCTTTCTAAGTATATATACAAAAGTTTATATACACTTCGCTATTGGTTATGTGAGTATCTAAAAATCAAGTGTAACAATTAATCCGAACACAATTTATGTAAGAAATGCGCAAACTCTGCTCAAAGTATAATTACAGATGCCCACAATACAGGACTAAATCGGGTAAATCCAATTTTTGCTTCTATTTATGAAATTCAACAAGTCTAGTGTCGATAGAAGTCTAGTCTCCAATAATAATAATGCTGAGCATAAAAGTCAATTTTCTCAAATTGACATGCTGTCTTAGCTATATTAATTAGCGGTGTTGGAATGCCAGTTGTATGCGCCTGTGATATTCTGCAGCCATTGCAGATCGTGAGAGTAGAGAGACACCTGCGGGTACCATTAAAAATGATCCTTTCCAAAAGGAACTCTTTCTCTTAAAAACCAAAGTTTTAAAATAAATAATACATAGTCTTTGTGAATTTTTGAAATAACTGATTAATGTCGCGGGTCACAAAAATATATATATCATTAATATATATATAATTTATAAGAATCAAACATAACAATTTATTGTTGTATTATATCATGTAATTATATTATTTCAATAATTTCACAAAAAAAATAAATAAAAAATTATATAAAAAATAATGAATATAATTAACTAATGCGAAGACTTATATATGAAATTGTTATATGAGTATATAATATACAGTATCTAATATATATTTTAATATAAAAATATGAAGATAGAAAGTGAACCAGTTATAGGAGAAGATAAGAAGACGCTCACGCAACATGTACTTCCACTCTCACTATTGCACCCAGATTTTGAGGAAAATGATTGACTTATACCGCGCGAACCACTGAGTCAGCGATTGAGAATCTCCATCGGAGACTCTCTGACTTGTCAAAGGAGAAGGTAGGACTCTCTAGTGGGTCAGGACTACAGCGCAATTCGGACCTCTCTCCCAAGCGTGTGCGTTGTCAGGGTTTCTGATACAGTACACGAATGGAGAAGGTCAGAGGTCTAGTTCACTTCTTTAGCGAGAGTGTAAAACAATCCTGTGTTGTTTGCTATTAGATAATATCCGTTAATGGCTTGACGGGAGCAATAGTTTGTGAATTTGATGACCATGATCAACTGAATGTAAGGCTATTCATAGTCTCCCTCGCGAGACGCTTAGGTCTGAAAGCCTATTGTATTACTACATGCAAATTACGTGGTCAAAACGCGGCTTTTGCTCTTGTGCTTTGCTTCACTCCTGTTTTCATGCGAAGTTCACCCAGGATGAAAATGGGTTCTGTGCTTGCAAACAAATCATGAACAGACGTCCGCCTTGACGACGCGCTCATAATCAACAAAACTAAGTAGTGAGACATCAGGGTGTGAAATCATATTGCTTCGACTCAATCTTTCGTGAAAGTCGATCGGCTTGTATCTTAGGTATTGCATAACAGGTCATCTCATCGTCGTACTACTCAAGTGCTGCTGCTTCTTTATGTAGGTGTAGAGTTAACTCCTTCTGCCAGTCATCATGTAGGGACAACCTACAGCCCATTACATTCTCTAAGGCTCAGTATCTGATCTCGCATGCTATAGAGAATCATTGAGACTCCTAGATGAGATAAAATTAGTTATTGCTCCCCGAGTCTTTGGCTGTATACCCCAATCAAGACTGCTGTTCTTACTTTTCACCCCTTCATATACAGCTGATATACATGACAAAAATTTCTCTCCAAATGAGTATGAACGTAGAATTAATTGTGATTCTAAGGAACTATTTGATTGATGCACCGATCGTCAAAAAATTCGACAACTTGTTAAAGGATCCTTGCCGCTTGACTGAGTTTTAAGGAGGGTAAGAAAAGAAAAGCTTGGGAAGCCTTTCATGGAGAAATTATACATAAGATTTTCAGTGTACTATTGCTAGAAAGTGAACTTTATGACTATAGGCAACAAATAAATTGAAGTGACTCATAATCGCAAACCTTTACATTTCGCAATGATGACGAGTACTTGTTCTGGAAAATTACCATCAACCTCGATGCATCCATGTGCCACCTCCTCTAACAAATTCTTATTTTCCATCTTCTTCACCTTGTTCTCTCCTGCCTATGGTCTGGTGGAGCTTCCAGCGAATTGAACACGAGTGATAATGATTTCCATAAGTAGATATCTTCTAGTAAGATGATAGGAATAGATATCAACAACCTATGCTACTCGAACTTTATTACTGTGGCGTCTGTGTGAGTGGACTGGCTCTCCGGAAACTTCACTTAGCAATGAGGGTCTAGCCAACAAGAAAATAGTTCTACATGAAAAGCCAGATCATATCATTACTCTTCACACCGAACACCTGCCCAGTGGTTATCCTCAGTCCAGCTCAATTGGTAGAACTCTTATAGTGTAACTTGTCCAACAATTAACAATTTTAAAAGCACTTTCAGATCGTTGATTGCAATGTAATTAAAATAGTCATCGTTTCTCTTCTCTTATCCCGTCAATAAAATTAACCCATTTCCACCTATAGTGTTATCATCACAGATGAAACTAGAGTTAATAAAGATTTTTTTTTTCATATTCGTTTTCCTCACCCCAAACTTAGTAAGATACACTAATGAAGTTAAGGAAACATTCCCAAAAAATTTTTTTCGTTGCCTAGTGTAACTTAAATGACTAAATAAATTTAAAACATTAAAGAGAATTAACAAATCAGATAATTATGACACTCTTCAGTGCTATGCGAAATTTGTAGCACAACCAGCAACCAGTAGTATATCATAAAAGTTGACAAAACGAAACATAAAAAAGAAGGTACAAAACTTCTTTCAAAATGTTTCGTACAATATTTGTGTTTTGATTTGCAAACAAAATCCTACTTATAAAGTGCTCGCGCTCGATTTGCGTTTACACAATTGTTCTTGCGTTGCTTGATATATTTTTATCACATACTTTGTAAACTAATCCAATACTATATTGAAGTTTCTTTTTTTCATCAATATGGTCTTCTAATATTTGAATGCCATGATATACGCCGTTGTAATTTAATTTTAAGTTAAAGATTTAAATGCTATTAAAATAGATTCAAAATATTTAAAAAGATAAATAAGGAACAGCAGCCTAGCACTTGCAACTATGATTACATATCAAAGTGCTCGATATAGCACACGACATATGGCAAACCCAGGGTCACCGAGTCTGTTCTCATCAAAAATAGAAGGAAGACTTCCTTAGACTGAAAATCTTATACTCTACTATTTGAGTACATTACAACTTGACTTGTTATAAGATAATATATTAGTAATTAGTTACTATGATACTAATCTATGATAACTATACTGTAATATTAAATTATGGTTACCGATATTAATTTAGATTAGTAGGTCCCTATTATCTAAAAATAAAGATTCCTTTAATGCTAATGAGTTTCGTTCCTTTTTAATTATATACTCTAATTTTATTTATTAATATATATATATTTATGTTCAAATATATATATAATATAATGTATAAAACTACATATACGTACTACAAGACATCTTTATGATCTATATATGTATATATTACATATAGCTTGCTCTCCTTAATATAACAAGGTAATATTGCCTATATATTATATGGACATTCAGTTGATCTTTTCTCATGACAATATTCTATAGTTTGGTTCTACGAGTTTAAAGTAAAAAAAATTGTGTCAGAGTGGATGAGGAATACAAAAATTTATTTGTAAAGCAGTAAATCTAGAAAATATGTAATTATAAATTTACTATAATGATATTATGTAATGCTCCTTAGGTTAGATATACCGATATATTTAAGTAGAGTTCAGGTATAGTAAAGTAAGTAAGTAAATAGTAGTAAGTTAAGTATAGTTGAAGATAAGTAAATAGTACACTATAGTAAGATAAACGTAATCAGTAAGTATAAGTACCAGGTATAGACGTCAGTACGATGTAATAGTAAGTTATCGTAAGTAAGTTAAGAAAAGTTATTAAATTAACGTTACGATATCTTTTTAAAACTCTTATTTACTTTTTATTTGAACTTGTTATCTAATTGGTTTAAAAAAACAATATTGCAACTCAGTGTCAACCTCATATGCGTAACATTGCGCTCAAATTAATTATACCCAATACCTTCTAAAGGGTGAAAAATACGAAAATTGTCTTGTAGCTCTAAATATATATCCTTTTCTCTGATATAGATAAGTACTGACATAGGGGTCGCCTATCATATATAATAGCTAATGATATATACCCGTATATATAATATATATATTAGTTATATATAAATTATTAATATAGTATATATAATATATTTAATATAATATAAATTATATTATATAGTATACCTCATCTATCATACTCACTAGGGCTATTATCCAGCTTACGATACATCACTGAAAGGTATAATTTACTAAGATTTTTGTATTTATTTTCCAAATCTTTTAGAAACGGGCTTATTATAAGTATATATACCTCACTAATATATAGTAGTATATATAACTATATAATATATATATTATCTATATATAATATTATTTACACTAATATACATAATATTATATATAAGAAGAATCAAATTCTAAATTTCATTTCGTAATACAATTAAAAGTATCTAACTTGAGAAGCTCCTGATTTCTAAACGCTGATGCGGCTATGTTTTGAAATCCGAAGCTTAAGGAGGGAGTTGTATATTTGCTAGTACTCTAGCCAATTAAATAGTCAAAGTACGGAACTGTGAGTTTTAATTAGCAAACCGACATTTTAATTTCGCTTAATCGAATATTATTTAAATATTCTATTATCTACCAAGCATTCTCCCAAAGTTATTCTTTTACCCTAAGATTTTCTTATTTTCGAAAGTACTGTAAACTGGGTAAATTATTATTATTTTATTGATCTAATTGATATATTAATATTATTATGCATCTCATTATACTTTATGTATTTATTGATTATTATTATTATTATTATTATTATTTTTTATTTATTATTATATCTATTATTTTTACTTACTATTTTACTTATTATATTAAATTATTAATTATTATTATAATTACTATTATTTATCTATATTATTTATTTATTATTTCTATTACTATTATTATTAATTATTATTATTATTGATTTATTAGTCTATTATTATTACTTCCATTATTTGATTATTAGATTATATTCAGCTGTACTTCCAACATTACATTTCTTTCATATTATTATTATTAATTTTATCCAATTAATTATTATCATCTATCAGTTATTCATGTGATCATGATCGACTGTATCATTACTCATTATCGATTATCATCTATTATATTATTATTATAGAATTATTACTCATACTGCAGTATTATGCTTGATTTATTTCTTTTCTTATATTATTATTTATCTATTTATATTATCTTAATTATTATTAATCTATGTAGACAATAACTGTTCATTTTATGAGTGATTATCATTTATATTATTTTATTATTATCTATATTATTATATTATTATTATTCTTCTCTTTCTTTCTTAAATAAAATATTTAGTTGAGTAATTAAGGAAACCTGTTTTGACATAATATCTTGCTTTTGCAGAGTACAGTTGTTCCAACAAATAGCTTCTCAATAATAATAATAATAATAATAATAATAATAACTAACTATCAACAATATGTCATGTAATAACAATAGCTGTAACTGCTGGCGTGGCTTGGCCCAACCTTGGCGTGGCTGCTGGCTGTGCCCTGCCAGCAGCATGGCTGTAGCAGCCCAGCAGTAACCGTATGTAATGGCGAATGTGAGCAATTGGCATGTAATGTAATGATGGTAATATTGTGAGAATGGCAATGGCAATGGCGCAGTAATAATAATGCAATAATGTAATAAAAATAAAAAGTGAAATCATAATGAATAATGATTTATAGTAATAATAATATAATAATAATAATATGAACAATGTAATAATAATAGTAATAACCAACAACAATAAAAATATAATAATAACAATAACAAAAAATAACAATAATAATAATAATAATAATAATAATAATAATAATAATAATAATAATAATAATAATAATAATAATAATAATAATAATAATAATAATAATAATATAATAATAATAATAATATAATAATAATAATAATAATAATAATAATATAATAATAATAATAATAATAATAATAATAATAATAATAATAATAATAATAATAATAATAATAATAATAATAATAATAATAATAATAATGTAATTTGAGATGAAATATAAATTAAGAGGTTGGTAAATTACATAAAAGGGTTTGAGTTTCTTACAAAATACTTTTAATTTCCATTCCAATATCAATCGCTTAAATTTTTTCTACAAAATTTTCTAACAAGTTAATTAAGAAAAGCAGACAAGAATCGATGCAGGATATAATTGCAAATTATAAAATGGTAAAAATCCCTTTATTTTGGTCTTCTTCTTCTTCTTCTTCTTCTTCTTCTTCTTCTTCTTCTTCTTCTTCTTCTTCTTCTTCTTCTTCTTCTTCTTCTTCTTCTTCTTCTTCTTCTTCTTCTTCTTCTTCTTCTTCTTCTTCTTCTTCTTCTTCTTCTTTGCTTCTTCTTCTTCTTCTTCTTCTTCTTCTTCTTCTTCTTCTTCTTCTTCTTCTTCTTCTTCTTCTTTGCTTCTTACAACTTCCAACTGACCAGCTGGCTATTTTCTTACAAACACTGGCTATTTATTCTTCTTCTTCTTCTTCTTCTTCTTCTTCTTCTTCTTCTTCTTCTTCTTCTATAACTCGCCTACCTACTTCTTCTCCTTTTTTTATCTCTTCTTCTTATTCTTTTTTTTTCTGTAACTCTTCTTCTTCTTCTTCTGTTTCTTTTTCTTCTTCTTCTTCATTCCTTATCATATGATTCCTCTATTGATTCTTCTTTTTCATCTTCTTCTTAATTATTATTATTCTTCTTATTGTTTAACTTCCTTCTTCTTCGTTTTATTCTTCTTCTTCTTCTTCTTCTTCTTCTTCTTCTTCTTCTTCTTCTTCTTCTCCTTAAATATAATTTGGGCGGCGAACTTATATTGAACAGTTTTAATGTTTATCGCTTAGAGGGTTAGTTCTAACGTTTTAAGTCGGTAGTCTCATAGATCACAATATCATCTTAATTTGTAGTACAAGTTTTAATGTTCACCGCTTAGAAGGTTATTTCTAACGTTCTAAGCCGGTGGCATCATCGATCACACTATCATAATATTTTGTAATAACAGTTTTGATGTTCATCGCTTAGAGGGTTAATTATAACGTTCTAAGCCGGTGACCTCACCTTCCCTCAGACTAGCCCTGAGTGGACTGTAAAGTTTCTGCTAGTCGGTGTTCTGTAGTTCTGTAGTTCTATAGTTCTTCTTCTTCTTCTTCTTTATTTTGCTCAAATTGACATTTCATAAGTGCTGAGATATCATGCCAATTTTTTTTTTTTTTTTTTTAAACAATAAATGAATAAAATATTTCTTATAAAACAGAATTCGTAACAGAAATTAAAGATTATTTAATGCATAATTGACGAAGTGATCTAATTTTTTTTTATAATACAACAGCTACCAAAGATTCAGATCAAAGGCCATCATGTTTTGTACACGACCTTTGAAAATACCCACGAAAAAGAAAGTGAAAAAAGTAGAAGACGGAAGAGTATTTCAGATGTTTAAGAAAAGAATATGTAAGAATGAGCGTAGTGGCTACATCTAAGGTAAGAGAGCTGAAAGAAAGAAAACTGGAGAAAAGTTTAACACAAGTAATTCTCATACGAATAGGAAGGGAACTTGGAAATTCAGAAGACCATCGTCCTATGTAATAGCGAAGGAATAAACTGAGTGGTTCAAAAGTTCAGCTGCCATAAAGAAATTGGAGATAATCAGTGAGAGTGTGAGAGTTAAACTCTCGAAAAATCATAACATCTACTCTTCCAAAAATAGCAATATGAGAGGAAATATTTCAGATATATATAACACAAACAACCTCCATACAAAGCCAAGAACATTCCAACACAGAACAATAAACTGAAATGCTGTGGAGGAGCCATGAGACGCCTTAGAATAAATATTTGAACAGCTTAGTTAGTGAATTGATGATGATGATGATGATGATGATGATGATGATGATGATGATGATGATGATGATGATGATGATGATGATGATGATGATGATGTTGCAAATTAAGATGTCATTTTTGGAACATCGCTTTGGTGAAAGTAACGTGTAAATGATGGTTAACAACAACAGTTGCTAAGGAGAGACTGGAATGAAGATCAGAGTGTAATTTATTATTATTAATATTATTATTATTATTATTATTATTATTATTATTATTATTATTATTATTATTATTATTATTATTATTATTATTATTATTATTATTATTATTATTATTATTATTATTATTATTATTATTATTATTATTATTATTATTATTATTATTATTATTATTATTATTATTATTATTATTATTTTAAATATTCTACAAATATTTTATTATATATATATATATATATATATATATATATATATATATATATAATATATATATATATATATATATATATATATATATATATATTATATATATATATATATATATATATATATATATATATATATATATAGACTATACTATATATATAATATATATATATATATACAAACTCTTCTATGCCGACGATTCCATTCTTCATAACTACAGTCGCTCGTTTGTTCCAATTTTTGAATGCCTCGCCACTCAATTACAATAGAAGGATATTCTAGAAAGGTGACATTGAGAAATCAAATATTTTATTTTCATATATTTCTTATTAGGAGGAATAAAACATAGTTGTTTCAGTACTTCAATACCACAAGTTCTCCATCTATATACTGAGCATAAATAAATAACTAATTAAGTAACTAGATAAATAAATAAATTAATGAATAATGAATAAATAAATAAATAAATAAATAAATAAATAAATGAATGAATAAATAAATAAAGATACATCCTCGATAACACACTAGTCAAATACCTTAGTTAATTAATGTTCTTGTTTTTACCTTTATTCGAGATCTTTTAAGGAAGGATTTTATTGCTTCTTCTCTTACCAAACAAGCTTCTAGGAGGTTCTAAAATCATCTTCACATCACCTCATTTTAATGTTCAGAGCATGAATCTCATTCCATCCTTATGTGTAGCATTCATTTATATCTTGAACCAATCATAGAGACTCTAAATTTTACACTTATCAGGTTTTCCACTGACTCTCCATTCTCTTTCTATTAAACTCCTTTGTCAAATCTCTTCTCCCTTCAAGAATGCTCGGTGATTCTTTTATCCCGCACATTTTCATCTTTCTCACCCCACCATTTTCTGACCCCAGATATGACAACTGTTAGTCGTATATATATATATATATATATATATATATATATATATAGAATAGAGTAAAAATAACAATAATATATATATATATATATATGCTTGCTATGTATATATATATATAATAATAATAATATAAAAATGAAAATTGAGGAATAATATATATATATCTTAATATATGTAATATATATATATATATATATAATATTCATGTCCCCAATAATAACATATATATATATATATATATTATAATATATATATATATATATATATATATGTATATATATAAACGGAAGAGAGTTTAAATAGTAAAATTCGGAAGAACTTAAATTAATGTCTCCATATATTCTTAAATGCAATCTGGCCTTCCTTCCTTTTTGTTCGGCCGAATTCCGGCTGCAACCTGAAAAGCATTCATGAAAAGCGTCTAAAATGGCTTCCCATATAAATCCCGCCGTCTAATGCATTCCCTCAGATGCACCATTTAAGTTCCAGGATTCCATTGTCCTCACGGTCTGGAGCTGAACTTTACTGGAGAGATAAGCAATGGAATTGTTTCCCGAATGGATCCTGTCACTTGGAGCCAGTTTGCCGAATGGACCCAAAATTTTGCAAAAGGGAACGGAAGAAAAACTCAGGAGGAAAAGGGTTAATAATAATAATAATAATAATAATAATAATAATAATAATAATAATAATAATAATAATAATAATAATAATAATAATAATAATAATAATAATAATAAATAATAATAATAATAATTATAATGGAAGGATTAATGGGGTAATAATAATAATAATAATAATAATAATAATAATAATAATAATAATAATAATAATAATAATAATAATAATAATAATAATAATAATAATAATAATAATAATAATAATAATAATAATAAATAATAATAATAATAATAATAATAATAATAATAATAATATTAATAATAATAATAATAATAATAATAATAATAATAATAATAATAATAATAATAATAATAATAATAATAATAATAATAATAATAATAATAATAATAATTTTGATTAGCAACAAACTTTCAACAGACATATAATGCATATATTTTTAAGAGATCATGAACGCTGATTTTGAAAATTGTCAGTTTATCTTGTTTCACATCTAGTTTCCCAGATGAGATAAAAAAAATATTGCTACCTCTGAACGATGAAAGGCCCTTCACTAATTACACAATTACCTGAGTCGTGCTACAAAAGTTTAAGCAAACGTTCTTTGAGAAATTTGAAGAATGCTGGAGTAGAGCTTGTTTTATGTGAATGCTCTAGAACCGTTCCAACCAAATATAAACATAACCTGGGATGTAAATTCGTTATTGCTAGCAAATTAAAACTCAAAATTTGGAAAATTACAAGTTATAACGTTTTTGGACCACGTTTTACAGCCTAATGACGTCACTTCAAGAATTAGTACAATATCTTAGCAAGAATAATAGCTCATAATCAGGAAACGATTAAGTGTTTATAACTTCATGAGAGTAATCTAGGCTTGGAATTCATTCTTCTTGTCTACAAACGTGAACGTTGACTCTGAGAGTTCTTTTGTAATATAAAAATTATGATTCACAACGTGCTTCATGTTATGACGTCATTCATAACATTTAAAGAAATTATGAATTTATAATTTAAATAAGTGAGCAATAACGAAACTATAATGAGTCGATCTGTCTTGATTCAAATATGATCCAGTAAATATTGTGTCGTATTAGGTTAGTGATATATATATATATATATATATATATATATATAATAAATATAAAATATATAAAAAAAAAATAAAAATATATATATATATATATATATATATATATATATATATATATATATATTATATTATATATATATATATATATATATATATTATATATATATATATATATATATAATATATATATATATATATATATATATATATATATATATATATATATATATATATATATATATATATATATATATATATATATATAATGATCAAATATTTAAAAAAAGAAGAAAAGTTTACCATATAATAATATTTTCTGCATTACGCATAGTGCTTCACGCCAATGACAATCTTCTAGTTACATTTCCACAGGAAGACGGTTTCGGAAGCTCCGTTGATAAGGATGAGGAGTATGGGGAAGGTGACATGGAAGATACGTTAATGGATAAGAGGTTTGTGCTTGACGACGAAGAAAAATCCACAGAATATCTCCGAAAAAGAGATAAATGATTTGGTTTGACGCTTTTAAAAAATTTAAGCTAAACTTTGGTATCTCATTTGAAAGAAAATGTCTGCACAAGAAGGAAAAACGCATGACCCGTTTAAAGAAAGAAGAATGATTCTTAATTCAGTTTTTTTATTTTATTTTGGACGGGTCGCATACATTAATATTTCTTACACCAGGATCATGATTTCAATCAACGGCGCTTGTTCACCATCGATTCTTCTAAGAGAAGTCTGAGAAAGCAGTGCTTCTGCACAATCGAAATAAAAATTCCCCTTTACTCTAGGGTATTCAATAAACGTGGAAGAATATGGAAATCTTTGTAAGTTCCTCAAATTGCAAAAAGTACATCTAGAAAGCATGTGGGCTTAAAAGTGATGAGAATATAACCAAGGGTTACAAAACACCCGTTTTTTATGCCACTGGGATAGTCTTCAGGTTTCCAAGCATTACACACAAAAGAAAAACTGGTCAAAATTTACTCAAATTGAACAGTTTATAAGGTTCTCTAATTAAATCGCTGGAGAGATAATTGCGGTACATTCCGGTCAGCAGAAAACTTTTGAAACTTATCAAAAATAAAACTGTTCCCCCATATATATATATATATATATATATATATATATATATATATATATATATATATATATATATAAATATATAAATAATAATAACAATAATAATATATATATATATATATATATATAGTAATAACTAATCACTGCTACTATATATATATATAATATCATGCAGAAATTTTTATATCATATAATATACTTTATTTACATTGCATATGATATACTTTACATCGAAAAGCAATGCTATGAAATTGTTTGTGCCAAATGCTTCAGTGTTTAAAATAGTTACCCATAAGTCATTTTATTTTATTTTTATTTTTAATATTTTTCAATAATTGTTGCGGTATTTCTGACTGATATATAGCAATCATACTACTACTATTCTATCCTCTCAATATTTATTTTTAAACTTCACTTTACATTAAAGTTATTTTTTTGCTTCTGTGATTTAAGCCTAACAAATGCTTTACTGTTAGCGTGGCAGTAAGTGTAATACAAAGCCGTTTATAATAAATATATATATATATATATATATATATATATATATATATATATATAACTATAATAATTCAATAATAATATAATAATAATATATATATATATATATATATATATATATATAATTTTACGTTTCTTAAGGATATAGAAATATATATAAAGTAAACAGTTTGAGGGTCCTCAGAACCGGTGTCAAAATTGAGCATACAAAACTACTCAAATAGAGTAATTTGTTTTCATCAGATTGACAATTAACTACTCACAGAAAAGTACTCAGTTGAGTATTTTTCTCTTTTTGACATTTAAAAACTTGTCATTTTGACCGACTTTTCATGCTCAATTTTGACACCGGTTTTGAGGACCCTAAACTTGTCTATTTGAGCAGTTTTTCTTTTGTGTGTAATTGATTATTTTGCAGGCTTGCTGGACTCCTCAAAGATCATTTGAGAAAAGAAGTTGGAGTGTTCAGCATAAATCTTTGGATGATGCTCAAAATTTGACCTATCACGTGTCTGCCAACCTTATATAAGGTATTTACGGGAGTGTTGTAAGAAAGGATCCAAGAACTTGTTGGAAAAATTTCCGAAGATCAATGATGGCTAGTTAAAAGAATACATCTTCTTAGGTCCACTATAAAGAAACTCTCTAAAAAAACATAGCTTTGTCAAAAATTTTATAGACGGAGATTATAAGGTCGAACTCATTTGATTGACTTAAACTTTTTCGTCACATCAAAGTTTCAATGAGTCTATTAATATATTGCACAAAATCCTTAGCAAAATGCTGAAAATAACACGCATGATAAAACAATTTCAAAAGGGAAGGAGTAATGAAAAATGAAATTGTCAGCGTAAGAGTGGATATGAGATGAAGGGACAAAGAGAATGTGTTAATGAAAGTAGAAACGAGAAAAAGATTTGGAGATAGGACAGTACTCCAAAGAACACCACTGTTAATAGACTTAAAGGATGAACGGTGGCCATCTACAGGAACTGTTATATAACGACTGGAAATGAAATGAGTAGGAACGATGTAGAGAGATGAATAGATGACGAAAGAGGGAAGATACAATGAAGTTCCAAAGCTCAGAAAAAGAAGAATCATGGGAAAGGGAGAGAAGGCAATCTACAGAGCATTAGCTACGAAAGTTGTACTGACGAATCAGAGCTGGACAGTACACAGGTTTTTTTTTATATCAAAAACCAAAATTCTATAAATCAATGACCCATTGATGAATTGTCATTTCGAAAATTAATTTAGTTTCACCTGATATTATTCCTTAAAAACCTCATTTAAATTGCTAATGATAATTTTTAAATTAGATTTTAATCTTTAACGAAACTTCTTAATTTAATATTAATAAATAACTGAAATAGGAAGGAACTACTTCATATCGCGTAGAAAATATTGATACGCCGTCGAATGTTTTAATTTTCATCAACAAACTACTTCATATAATATACTTTAGATCGAAACACAATACTATGAAATTGTATTGTTAAAATTTCAAATTAATGTTTAAAATAGTTTCCCATAAGACATTTTATTTTATTTTCTTTTTTAATATTTTACAATGATTTTTAATTAATAATGAGAAAAGGGTATACTTAAAAAAATTTTATATTATATCATAATTTTTTTTTTCAACTTCCCTTTATATAAAAGTTAATTTTATTGACTACGAAAATTAAACTAACAAAAATGCTATTTTGTTAGTATGGCAAATATTCTTGGTGTGATACTACCAGAGGACCTGTTTTTATAGAAGTACCATATATATGTATATGTATGCTCTGCTCTTCTCTGCTTAATATACCTCTCTGTAGCTGTATAACAATAACCTTATAACTTTATAATAAATAATAACAATAATATATAGTAATAATATATATATACTATAAATATAATAATATAAATAATATATATATGTATATATATATATATATAATATATATATATTTATGTATATATAATAATAATAATAATAATAATATATATATATATATAATAACCAACATAATAACTAACTAATAATAATATATACTAATAATATATATATGTATATTATAACTATATATATATATATATATATAATATAAGAAATTTTGCATTTCTTATAGAAGTTAAATATAACATATAATGGCTTTTACTTTGGCGTTATACATTATGTTGTCAAGAAATAAAATATTATTGATTTAAAAAGTTATACATTGATGTTTCAATCCCAATGACGTAAAATTTTCACTCCTGAGAGGAACCGGGGTTGATGGAAAATTTTATGTCAACTTGATATAATTTTTTTCTGTGTACTTAAATACAATATTTAAATACTGTAATGCATTTAAAATTGTATTTATATATACATTTTGGTTTATATATTTAAATACAATATCTAATTACTTTTTACTGTATTTAAATACTAAATACAAAATATTCGTGAAACACGTCCATTCCTGTTCCGACAAAAGATGATTGAACACTTCTCCAGCGATTGTTGACAATTTTTGCTTGAATAATTACAGAATTAGTTGCGTCATTGATGTTGTCGTGAGTAGTTGTTGAACTGCTCTTTCTTTAAGTTCGCCACCATAGCAAACAGTGATGTGAAATTTTTTCATACATAACTCTCATATGCTTCAACATAAAAATTAAATATGATCGACGCATCCTCTACCGCTACGAAAAGCACCTTGCTCTTCTCTTCACCATTCAACCTTTCAGTCCCTCGTCGCACCCTTTCGACCATGGTCCAGGATACCAGCATATATCTTCCCACAACACTCAGTAAACAAATTTCCCTATAGTTTTAAAGCTCCCCTTATCAGTTATCACCATACGGCCTTACCTTGTAACCACGTTCAGGAATTTTGATTAGTGTATCCTCAATTTGCTGCATAATATATATATATATAATATATATATGTATTATATATATATGTATATATATATATATATATATGCTAGCTATATATGTCAACATATGAAGTAGCAGCAGTAGCCAACATATACAGCAACAATAACAGCTGTATGTAGCAGCAGCAGCCAGCCTTAGCCTGCTGTGTAACAACAGCAACCTTTAACCAGCAATATATGCTCTTTCTGCAATAATAACCAACTCATATCCCATATAGCCATATCTCACCTATATATGTATATATATATGTAATATAATATATAGTATGTATGTATATATATAATAATAATAATAATAATAATAATAATAATATATATGTATATATTTATAAATATTATATCATATGTAAATAATATATATATATATATATAATATAATAATATATATATATAATAATATATATATATGTATATATAATAATGAAATAATATGCTAATAACCAATAACAACATAATAATACTTGAAACCAATAACCAATATAATATCCTTCTTTAATAACTGTATAACAATAATATGCCAGCAATATAATAATATATAATAACCCAATAATATACAATAGCAATGTGTCAATAATAATAACCATATAATATATATATATATATAATATATATATATATATATATATATATATATATATATATATATATATATATATATATATAATTATATTTTATAATATTTATAATATATAACTGTAATAATAACAACCAATATATATATATATTATGAAATGTATTTAAAATATATTTAAAAATTATTTAAGTACATTTTTTTGTATTCCGTATTTTGTATTTAAATACATTTGAAAAATATATTTTGTATTTAGTATTTACCTACATTTTTACCTGCACTTAGTATTTAGTATCCAAATACTTAAAATATATTTAGTACCCAGCTCTTCTGGCGATCTGAGATGAAATTAGAAAAATTAAAATATCTCTAAACCTTCCTGTTAAGGAAAACCTTGGAAGGAACAGAGAATTAAAACAATTGACTGAGAGGGTTGAGAGGAATCCCATTTTCCGGAACATGTTGAATGAGAGGGTGCTTTCAGCAGAAGGGAAATGTTGATGTGGAAAGGTAGAAAGAAAGCAATTAACCAAAGCAGGGCGTAAGCTCAGAAGCGCAAGTTTTAAATACCACAGGAATTATATCCTCAGGATCATACATCTTTTTAGTTTTAAGCCCAGTGGTAGCAAAAATAACATCTTTAGAAGAAACTACAACGTTTGGGATAAATGAGTTGAAGAGACAATCGATATGAAGTCCCCGGGGAACCCACCTCGTCCAAAACATCATTTAAATTATCCCTGAAAGTCACATTCCCATCAACATAACCCCTCAAATGAACCATACATTACAACCACACATACCTTGACCTTCTCAAACATGAATTTAACCATTAAAATTCTAGTACTCGCACAGACAAAATCTACCAAAGCTCTGTGCCGCAAGTCACCCGACAGAATCGCAACTCCTTCTGTTCCCCTCTCTTTCCTCTCCACTTTCGATGAATCTTTCTCTGTGTCTCCGAAAATATCGAAAACTTTCGATAGAGTCTGGCACAAAGATTTAATCTCTAAACTTCCTCCTTTTGGTATCTATCCTTCTCTCTGTGACCTTCCCTCTGATTTTCTTTCCGGTCGTTCCATAGCAGCTGTTGTAGACGGCCACCGTCCATCCTTTAAATCTATAAATAGAGCTGTTCCTCAGGGTTCTATTCTATATTGAACTCTCTCTTTCCACTTTTCCTTAATTGCCTTCTCTTTATTAGTTCATCGCCAATCTACTCCTATATACCGACGACACTACCCTTCATTACTCTCTTCATTGTGATAGACGTCCCTCCCAACAACAATTAACTTACTCTAAGAGGACTACCTTGGAGCGATTAACATCTGATCTTTCTCGAATTCCTAATTCGAGCATTGAAATCAAGGTTGTTTTTAATACCTCAAAACCTCTGATCCTACATCTTCTCCACTTAACTATAACATCTTTGAAAGACACAACTTCAATTTTCATCTCTCCTAAATACCCTGGGTGTTTCTTTTTCTCCTTATCTTTCTTGGAAGAATCATATTACTTCTCTTTCTAAACAAGCTTCTAAGAGTTTAGGTGACCTGAAGAACCTCCATAATTTATTCATGCCGTCCCAGTTAGGGGTGCCGTTCGCCCATGCATGGAGTATAACTCATACATCTGTGGTGGTAATACTAATACAGCTCTTCTCGAAATGGTGGAATTCAGGGATTCTCGTCTTTCTCACTAACTATCTCCAGACCCTTCTACCCGTCGAATTGTTGCATCCCTCCCTTTATTCTATAAGTATTACAACTCATATCTCCACCATTGAGAAGGGTTCGTGCCACATACCATTCCACACAGCCTCATCCTTTCTCCATCTAACTCTCTGAACCAAGAATTACCCGTTATGCTCAACCTTACATGGACTTCACTGGTAAAATAGAGAATACACTTTCATCATCTATTTTCACAACTACTTTGAAGTTATACACTTTCAAAAGCCGGGTATATGGGCACGTCAGCTTTTAAATTGGACCAGCTTCAAAAACTCCTAATCTAAATCTGGTGGAATTATATCTTTGGCCTTTGCCCACCAGGGAATATATATATATATATATATATATATATATATATCATATATTATATATATATATATAACCTTAGCAACTAACTCATATATCTTTCATATATATATATATATATAATATATATATATATATAATAGTAACCAGTCAACTAATAATAATATATATATATATATATATATATATATATATATATATATATATATATATATATAAAATATATAACACTGTATATATATATATATCTTATATAGCAATAATAATAATAATAACTATATATGTATATTATATATATATATAATATATATAACTATATATATATAATAATATATATAATATAATATATATATATATATAATATATAACAATATATATATATATATATATATATATATATATCAAAAGACCGTATTAAATATATATTCTAGTGGTCCAAATCTGCAATAATACAGACGTAGTTGAGACTGGATCAACATCTGGGTTGATGGCTTTGAAGTGGCTTGAAATAGGAGCTGAAAGAGGAATATCTCATATCTACTTAGAATTATTCCCAATGGAGTTGGGAGGCATTTTCTCCTTTTTTTTTATATGTATATATATATATATATATATATATATATATATATATATATATATATATATACTATATATCTCCTTCAACTATAACTAATAATATAGCAGCAGCAATATATATATATATATATATATAGCAACAATAATAAAAAATATATATTCATATATATAACCAATATATGTAATATATATAATAATAATAATATATATATATATATATATATATACTCTAACTAATATATATATATATATATATATATATATATATATACCAAATACATATAAGAACTCAAAACAAAGAAGGATAAGGCTCTATATTATAACCCATATATGTATGTATATATATATATATATATATAAGAAAATATATATATATAATATGATATGCTCAGCATGTTCCATACTAGTTCCAAATGTTCTACACACATCCCGGGATATTTTGTATATTCTTAGAATATGCTTAGAATATTACCAAAAGCATATTCCATATGGGTTGGTTGTGGAATATGCTCAGAATGTGATAAGCAAACTACCAAAGAACGTTCTTAT
>JABUQX010013071.1:0-37500 GCA_015478945.1 Trachelipus rathkii | reverse complement strand
ATATATATATATATATATATATGTTATATTATGCTATATATATATATATATATATATATATATATATATAGTCATAGCAGTACATATATATTATTAGTTAGAAAGATATATACATATATATATATATATTATTATTATATATATATTATTATTATATATATATATATATTATTATATATATATATATATATATTATTATTATTATTGGTTATTATAAATATATATACATATATTATTGTTAAAGAAGTAAGAAGTTATATATTATTAAGATATATATATTATATATATATTATTACATATTATATATTATATATATATATATATATATATAGTTATTACATATATATTATTACTGGCACCAATATATATATATTACTCGAGCACTAATATACATATATTTATTATATATTACATATATATATATATTATTATTATTATTATTATTGCTAAGTTATATATATATATATATATATATATGGAGTTATGTTATATATATATATATATATATATATATATATATATATATATACATATATATAAAGGGAAAGAAAAGATTCCTGAGATATAGTAGAGATATATATATATATATATGAGAGTATATATATATATATATATATATATATATATATATATATATATATATATATATATATATATATACTAATATATACTATACTTATATTTATATACTCCCTGTCCCCTGGCCCACCCACTTCAGGGCCACACTGCTCCAGGGAAAGCCTGTGCTGCCGCCACCGGGCGGTTCCACAGGTCGAGGAGAGAGGATATAGAGAAGTCGGCGCGGTGGGCGTAGAGAGCTGGGCATCTCAGAAGGAGGTGCTCTATTGTATCTTGAGAATTGTGACATCTGGTGCAAGTGGGGAGGTGACATTGTCTAATTTAAATCTATATTTATATTGCATGAGTTTTGTGACCCGATCTGCTTCGGGCGAGGTCCATTTGGCTTCTTCTGGACAGCGTTTCTTCTCTATGGGGAAAGTTTTGGGGAGGGGGTGTTTAATAATTTGTTATTTGGGCGGTTTTGAAGATAAGTGTTTGTTAGGTTGGTATGGATATGTGTAATCCATGACCTATTGGAAGGGGGCGGGGGAATTATATTGTAAGTGTTGTAATAGAATTGAGCTGGTGAAGAAGGGGGATTTTGGTCTTAGTCGAGGATTGGAGAGAATTTTGACAATGGTCCATGGGTTGGTACGGGTTTTCTGATAGAATGGAGTCCCCACCATCTCCAGATGTGTGGGAGGATAGAAGTTTCATCGTGTAAATGTTGGATTGGGGTGGTTTTAGTGCAACCTGTGATAATTCTGAGGGCTGTGTTTTGAGAGATTTGTAATTTATTTGTGTTTGATTTTGAGAGTGCTGGGAACCATGCTGGAGAAGCATAGTTTAAGTTTGTTCTAAGAAGTTGTTTATAGATAGTAGTGAGTGTGTTTCCCGTCGCTGAAGTTGTGTTGTAGGCGGGTTCGGAGGGTGTTTAGTTTTCGCTGAGTTGTGGAAGTGATTTGGTAGATGGGGGGAAAACGTTAATGTGTTGTCGTGGTGTCATAGTATATATATATATATATATATATATTATATATATATATATATATATTATATATATATATATATTATATATATATATATATATATTAAGGTTATTATTGGTTGGTTATACATATATAGCATATATGGTTAAGAGCAGAGTTGCTTTATATAGATATATTAAGGTTGGCTATATATATATATATATATATATATTGCTATTATGTTATTATATATATATATACATATATATTATATGGTTATTACTATTATTATTATTACATATTATATGGTATACATAGTTATATATCAATATATATTATTATTATATATATATATATATATATTGGTTATATATATATATACATATATATATATATATATATATATATATATTATTATTATTTCATATATATATACATATATATATTATTATATAGCATATATATATATATATTATTGTTATAAGCAAAGAAAAAGAGTAGAAGAAGAAGAAGAATATATACATATATTACATATATATATATATATTACCAATATATACATATATTATATATAGTATATATAGAAAGATATAGGCAGCAGCATTATTATTGCTGGCTATTACAGAAGTAGTTGTTATACATAACATTACATACATACAAGGCTGGCTATTACTGGCTGGCTGGTTGGCGAGTTGAAAGAAAGGCTGCTATTATTACATATACAGTTATTATATGTTGGTTATTGCTGGCTATTACTGGCTACATATTGGCTGGTTACATACCGGTTAACTTTATATATACATATATTGGTTATTATATATATATAAAGATTTACATATATATATATTATTGGTTACATATATATATATATTTATATATATTATATTATTATTATTATTATATATTATTCTTATGCACATTTATATATATATATTAAGTTATATTATATATATATAGTAGCAGGTATAGTAGGAGGGGGATAGAAGTGGTATATATATATATATATATATATGGGCCGTGTCCAAAAGTGGACCTGCTAGATTTCTTCGAGATGGTAGGTTTGATCCCTAGTCCGATCCTAGGTAGAAATAACGGCATTCTCCTTGAATAGGGCTATGCCCTCGAGGTTTTTTTTTATATTTTGTATATATATATATATATATATGGTTATAGTTAGCAGCAGTTATATATATATATATATATATATATAAGGTTATTATATATATATTTATATATATATATATATATATATATATATATATATATATATATATATGACCCACAGGCATTGAAAATCATTTCTGGCGGTAACCTAAAAAGTATAAAGATGAATAATCGACGCGATTACGATACGTTAACATGACCTCAGAGCGTGGTGGAGGGTAAGAAGTATGTATTTGGTCACATTAAGGTAGACGTGTCCGTGGAAAGCACGTTCATACGAAGTTTAGACTGTGACTATGACCAGGCCTGTGTATGGATAGTGTTGTGGTCGACGTAGTGGTCATAGCACCTATCTGTCGTTTTTCCAAAGTGTATACCTACTATATGTTGGTTATTTGTAGGTATTATTGTGTACTATCGTAGGTATCGTCATTTTCGTAACTCTTAGGGTTATTGAAACTGTTTATGCTTGTTAATAGTAACAATGTTCTTATGGTTCATATCGTTCTGTGTATAGATATAATTATCATTTTAATTAGGACCTTCTATATCAATATTAGCCTATTATCATGTTTATCATTATTAATACAGTATTATTCTTATTTGTGTTATTTGTATGAATATTCTTATTACTATTATTGTTGTTATAACTATTAAAATTATGATTAATGTCAGTATTGATTGGTGTTATTCCTGCACCCGACAGGTTATTCGATCCAGACGGTGGCAAGTTGCTGTCGACTTCAACGTCATCAGGTATGTGCACAGGTTCATTTCTAAATGCTCATCTCTCTTTGGCAAGCTATCCCTTCGCCGATCAGGGTATATGGTGTTCATGTATGGTCGTGAAAATGAGACAGACGGCCGCAAGGAATCGCGATTGTATCGGTTTCGGTACCCAGGCAGAAATCAGTCGAATCGCCAGACCTTTCCGGATGTGTACCGATGACTCTTGGAAACCTGGACAGTCGTGCCAAGAACGCTGGTACGTAGACGTCCTAGGGTCGCTCGCACACCGGACGTCGAGGAAAGTTTATTGCACTACGTAGATGTAAACCTGCATATGAGTACCCTGCAGTTAGCAGCAATGCAACACCTCATGGATGGTACTACACGAACAACTCCTATATCAATATCATCTCCAGCGCGGACAGGACCTTGCACACGCTGATATGTGCCAAGGCTGACATTTTGCCGGTAATTCTAGCTCGAGTGCGATTCCCAGTGATTTGTCAGCTACGCTCTGTTTACCGATAAGACGACCTTCGGAAGGGATGGTGTTGCTAGTTTCCACAATGATCATCAGTCGGCAGACGCGAATTCACAAGGCCCTATCAACGGTAAACATCAGCAGTATTTCAGGGTCAACGTGTGAGCAGATATATTAAGGGATCAGATCATCGCATCACATGTTCTCCCACAGCGTTTAACAGACAGGCGTTGCCTTATTGGGAGTTCTTTCAGCATACACTGAATTGGTATACGCGTGATGGTGCCCCAGCACACTTCAGCCGCGAGATCTGCCATTTATTTATGGGGCCACCTGAAAACATTGGTCTACGAAGCGAGCCCACCTCCAAAGCCCTGCTGTAGCAAAGGATCGTCGATACATGTGCACATATTCGTTGCAATCCGGGCATCTATGAACGGGTAGAACAGTTCATGGCCCTCCGTGTCGATGTGTGCATTGCCGCGGTAGAGGACCACTTCGAACACCTTCTTTGAGTCACCCCACATCGCATCCTATACAGCTTGCTTATGGGTGTGCGTGTACTTTTGTGTGTAGGTGTGTTTGTGTGTGTGTGTGTGTGTTTGTGTTCTCCCGTCTGTAATATGTTCCGACCAACTAGTAACTATACTATTCCATATACCCTGTTTTGTTTGATTTATCACCATCAGCGTTTCTACCATCTACAGGAGGCTTAACAACGATGTACTGAGTCGCAAACGTTCTTCGTCTGTAACTCCTATACGAGCCCGTTTTCAGTGTATGCTTATTTAATATAAATCGCTCATAACGGTGATAGGGATCTTCAAATACATTTTGTACACATATTAAAGGGACACCCAGTATATATATATAACACTGAATGTATGAAGCTGGCAACTGTCTGTGTGGGGTCTAGTGAACCCACCCTAGTATATATATATATATATATATATATGTTGTATAGTTATATATATATATATAGTATATATATATATATATATATATATATATATATATATATTTCAGTTGCAATTTATTGCCAGAGTGCTTTAATCCATAATATTAGGTCGAGCTTTCCGAAATTTAAAAGGTTGTTTATTAGAAAATTTGTGCAAGGAAAATAAACTTTTCCATAAATTAGATATGACAATATTTAGTGTCACTGTAAGTTATCTAAGAATTATAAAAAATACCTAAGCTTAAAACCAGGGTTGGGGATTTTTTGGATTTTTTTAGAAAAAAATAAATTTTGGATTTTTTGGGATTTTTTGAGATTCGTGACGTCACGCGAAATATAATTTGTAAACAAACTTTTTTTTAAAGTTTGATATAGTATTGTTTTTAACACTAGGCCATAGCTCTGAGTTCAAAATATTAAAATAGGCCCTATAGACTATGACAAAATGAAAGAGCAACATTAAAGAGTGTTATTTGTAATATTGATGAATATTAATTACATCAGAAATAAAAGAAACATGTTTGAAACATGATCTTTTGTTGACATTTTTATAGTGAAGAAATTTGTAACAGAGTAGCCTTGCTATGATATTATTATTATAATTTTTTATTTCTATTGAAGTTAAATCACTTAAATATACAAAAAATTAAAATATAGTTATATAAAAAAAGCAAGAGGCAAAAAGCAAAAATCATGATTTTTTGGATAAAAAAAAGTGAAAAAATCAGTTGAAAAAATCAATTGATTTTTTCCGTGCCATCACTGTTTAAAACTATCCATTTAACTATTCAATTTTATTGAAAAAATACATTATATGGACACTCCTCTATTCCCGTAAATATATATATAAATATATATATATATATATATATATATATATATATATATATATATATATATATATATATATATATATTATATATATATATATATATATATATATATATGTTATAGCAGACAGTTAGTATATATATATATACATATTGTTAGTTAGCAATATATATATATATAAGCATATATATATATATATATATATATATATATTTTGTCGTTATATATATATATATATATATATATATATATATATATATATATATATATAGGCCAGCCTCTAGAAGAGCCACAATCCATATCTCAAAAACTACAACAGCTACCGGAAAAAGGAATACATTGCTGGAATCCTGGCAAAATTTACCGAGGAAACTAATCATATCTCGAAAATCCACAAAAGCTACAGGGAAATGAAATACATTTTTGGAATCCTTGTAAATTTTGGTTAGGAAAATGCAAAAAAAAAAAAAAAAAAAAAATTAAAAATGTAAATTATTATTTTTTTTTGGGGGGGTGTTGGGATTAGTATATATATATATATATATATATATATATATATATATATATTATATATATATAAGTTAGTAGCAGTAAGAGTATAAGAAAGTAAAGAGTTATATATATATATATATAATTATATATATATATATATATATATATATATATATATATATATATATATATATATATATATATATATATAAGCCATTTTGTAAAAGGTAATATTACACGGCAATTTAGGGGCTCGAGCCGACGGGGGAACACAGGGGGACGTTTTCCATACCCCTGTAAGGGAGGGGCGGAGGACCCCGCGACAAACAAATACCAAAGAGCGGGGGTTTCGGAGACCTTCCCGGAGGGGGGGAATTAGTCCCACCCCGTAGTTCCCCGAAGGGGTCGAGAGACCCCGACTCCCGCCATCGGTGCGGTATACCCCTTTGGGGTATTCTTTAGTTAAAAGCAACATTTAATAGTAAGTCAATTTATTATAACGAGTAACTTATTAAAGGTCTCTAAATAGGCTCTCAAATCATATTACTAAAAATTATTAACAATAATTTTTTTAATTTTTTAATTTTTTTACATTTTCCAATAAAATTTTACTAGGATTCCAAAAATGTATTCTTTCTGTAGCTATTGTAGTTTTTAGATATATATTTTTTCATTTTCCGCAATTAGAATTGGGACTTGTATTCAGCAATGTATTCTTTCCTGGTAGCTGTAGTTTTTGGAGATATGGATTGTGGCTCTTCTTAGAGGCTGACCATATATATTTGATATATAAGCAGTATAGTATATATATATATATATATATATATTTGTATATGATAGAGATATGTATATATATGTATGTACATGGTTATATATAGAAAGTGATATATATATATATATATATATATATATATATATATATATATATATACATACATTCCTCATTTCTGCCCTGGCCCAATCTTTATTGAGGGCCACACCGCCTCCAGAAAGCCAGCCACCGCTCCTGGGCGGTTCCACAGGTCAAGAATAGAAGTTACAGTAAAGGTGGTACGGGGAGCGTCGAGGGCGGGGCACTCCAGAAGGAAGTGCTCCATTGTGTCTGGGGATATACGACATCTAGTGCAGATGGGGGGATATAACGTTGTCAAGTTTGAATCTGAATTTATATTGCATAAGATTTGGGTGGTGGCCTGATCTGCACCGGGTGAGGTTAATTTGGTTTCTTCTGGACAGTGATTCTTCTGCAGGGGAGATGTTTGGGGATGGGGGTGTTTAGTAGATTGTTATTGGGGCGATTTTGTAGATATGTGTTAGGGTTAATTGTGTATGGATGTGAGAGAGCCAAGACCTATTTGGGGTGGGGGTGGATTAATAAGTCCTTGTAAAGGACAGTATATAGTTTGGCTGGTGAGGAGGGAGGGGATTTTAGTCTGTGTCGGGGGGGGTTGGCGAGTATTTGGTGGCATGGATGGGTTGGATTGAGTGTTTTCTGGAAAAATTGTGTCCCTACCAACTTCAAGTGGGCAGGGATGGGAAGGATGTGTGTCTCGTCATGTAAATGCTGATGGGGGGGGTTGCTTTGGCACATCCAGTGATTATTCTAAGGGCAGTGTTTTGTGTAACTTGCAATTTATTTAAGTTGGATTGTGATAGTGCTGAGAACCATGCGGGGGAAGCATAGTTTATATTAGTTCTGAGGAGTTGTTTGTAGATTGTGGTAAGGGTGTGTTTTCTGTCAGCTGAAGTTGTGTTGGGAGAGTTCGAGGGTGTTTAATTTCCGTTGGGTTGAGGAAGTAATTTGGTCGAGGTGTGGGGAGAAAGTCATATGTGTGTCGTAAGTGAGTCCTAATATTTTAGTTTTGTTTAGGGAAGGAGGTTGTTGTTCTCAAGTAGTATATATATATATATATATATATATATATATATATATAGCAGTATATATATATATAGTTATATATATATATGAGCATAGTACAGTTGTTATATATATATATATATATATATATATATCTATATCCCTGTATGGAGGACATCTCTATGTAGGGGTGTAAGAATACTTATACTGTATGTTCTGCGTGTCGTAAGAGGCGACTAAGAGGACAGGGGACGAGAAGTAGGGCTCTAGAAGGGTTGAGATTACCTCTCATTGGGCATCTGGGGTCTAGGATTCAAGCCATGGCACTCCATTGTCCAATAATTCGACCCTCTTGCGCTCATATTCACACTCTTCTTGCATAGGAGTAGACTTTCCGAATCACAAATAGGCCATAAATATTACAGACAAGGTCTTTTTCATGTATCCCTGTGTGTGTGTGTGTGGAGGGAAAGGATTCCCACAGCGTGTGTTCGGCGTGTTGTTGAAGGCGACTAAAGAGACAGTTGTAGTTGGGTTAGCTACACACTAACACGTATTTGTTGCCAAGATTGTTAATGCAGGCAGTAGTAGGGGCCACATTCCGTTAAAAAATGACCGCGACCTTTTTTACCTTCCCGTGACCTTTCCTGAGGGTGATTTTACCTGCCCTGTGACCTTTTTTGGCCCTTTTTTGACCTTTGACCTTGACCTTTTTTGGGCCCAAATTTTACCTGACCTTGACCTTTTTGGGCCTTTGACCTTTTTGGGCCTTTACCTTTTTTCGACCAACCCTTTGATCTTCCATGGGTCAATTTTGGCCCACGGTATTTTTTGAGAACCCTAATTTTTTGAGAACCCTAATTTTTTGAGAACCCTAATTTTTTGAGAACCCTAATTTTTTGAGAACCCTAATTTTTTGAGAACCCAAATTTTTTTTGCAGCCCTAATTTTTTGGCAACCCTAATTTTTAGCAACCCTTCGAAGAAGGGTTGCGCCAAACGGTTGCGTCAGCAACCGTTGTAATGTGGCTACCTCCATTTTACGCCCCCCCACGCGCCGAACTGTGGGCTAATTTTTGCCCACGGTGTTTTTGGTCTTCCTTTAGGCTTAGCCCTATTTGATGTCTTTTTACCTTGTTTGACCATCTTTGCCAGATACCATGGGTCAATTTTTGCCCACGGTAATTTTTGATCTTTAGGGGCTTAGCCCTATTTTTTGATGTCTTTACCTTGTTTGACCACCTTGCCAGATACCATGGGTCAACCACGGTAATTTTTGGTTACCCTTTGGTCTTCCATGGGTCAATTTTGGCCCACGGCCTGATCAACCCTTGGTATTCCATTAAGTCATTCTTTGACCCACGGTACTCTTTGATCTTCCTTTATTGCCATTCTATTTTTTTGATGTCTTTACCTTGTTTCACCATGATATTTCGGCTTTTACCTAATATATACCGTGGGCTGACCCACGGTAATTTTATCCTTCCTTTTTAGGACTTAGCCCAGCTCTTTGATGTCTTTACCTTGTTTGACCATGATATTTAGCCTTTGACCTTGCCATATACCATGGGTCAATTTTGACCCACGCTAACTTGATGGCTTTGATGGTTCCCAATCACCGTAAGAAGTACCTAGGGATGTTCTATTAGTGTTCTATGAGTATTAGATGAGTGCCAGGTGAGTGCCAGTCGAGTGCCAAGTGAGTGCCAATGAGTGCCAATGAGTGCCAAGTGAGTGCCAATGAGTGCCAAGTGAGTGCCACATAGTGCCAAGTGAGTGCCACATAGTGCCAACTGAGTGCCACTTTTTCAAGCCTTTTCTAGCCTCCCTGAGCTTAGAATGTCTCCACAGGGTGTTCACCCTAGGCGGGCAGGCAGTGAAATCGATTGGTATATTACAAGCTGCTGTGATGCTTCCTACTATGAGTTAGTCTTTTTCTATCACTTATACACTTATACACTACGACACTTATACACACATTCACTATGACACTTATACACACTATGACACTTACATTAAACCATATACACTTACACTCACACACTCGATATTTTGATGCCTCAACTTTGATGGCTCAAATTTGATGCCTCAACTTTGATCCCTCAGCATTAATGCCTCAGCATTGATGCCTCAACTTTGAAGGTTCATCTTTTGATGACTCATCTTTGATGACGTCATTCTGATACCATCTTATATTGATGGACCACTCCTTGATGAAATCATCTTCTGATGGCTCTCATCTCTACCCCACATCGTAGAACAGAGTTAATATTAATGTCTTCCCCCCTAGTTCATAAGCTGACCACCAGGGCGCAGCGTGCGCCCTCCCCGCAAAAGGATGACTGCCCCGCACCCGCAGGTGCGACCCGCCGCGCGTTCCCGCCCGCCGAGTGCGCCCGCAGGCGCGCTTTTCCGCGTACCCGCCTCGCCGCGTGCGCCCGCAGAATTTTTCCGCGTACCCGCCAGCCGCGTGCGCCCGCAGGCGCAATTTTTCCGCATCCCGCGCGAATGAAAAATATATATATATTCTATAAGTCATTCATTTTATTTCATACTTAAACATTTCAAAGAATTTCTTTTCAAATATACTATGAGTCATTCATTTTTATTTCATACTTAAACATTTTTATTAAAAACATTTTCGCTAACCTAAAACTGTAACTCATTACATACCTATTATTTAACACATATATTTATTAACATTATTTTTTACTTAATACTTTTTACTTAATACATTTTAATTTATAAATTTTTAAAAATTGTATGTAAGAAGAAAAAAATTCAGAGTGTTTGATATATAAACATTTTATTTTACTACAATTGTACGAAATTTTACTAAAAACATTAACATTACATACTTTAAAGCAGTAAATCAGTAAAACAATAGAGGTGTTACCTAACACCTAGGGGGGGTTAGTATGCTTTTGTTTTACTGCTTTACTGCTTTAACTTTCTGCTTTACTGCTTTAACTCACTGCTTTACTGCTTTAACTTTCTGCTTTACTGCTTTAACTTTCTGCTTTACTGCTTTAACTCACTGCTTTACTGCTTTAACTTTCTGCTTTACTGCTTTAACTCACTGCTTTACTGCTTTAACTCACATACATTACATACCTTAAAGCAGTAAAGCAGTAAAACAATAGAGGTGTTACCTAACACCTAGGGGGATTAGTATGCTTTTGTTTTACTGCTTTACTGTTTAACTTTCTGCTTTAATGTTTTAACTTTCTGTGCTTTAAATTTCTGCTTTACTGCTTTAACTTCTGTTTTTACTGTTTTAACTTTCTGCTTTACTGTTTTAACTCATATATTTATTAACATTATGTTTTTTATTTTGTTTTAATACTTTTTATTTATTTTATTATTATTTTTATTTATTTTTATTATTTTTATTATTTTATTTTTATTATTATTTTTATTATTTCTATTATTTTTATTATTTTATTTTTATTTTTATTATTATACTTAGTGTTATTTACTTCATCTCTATGTGTTTTTACTGCTTGCACTCACTGCTTTAATGTTTAAAACTCACACATTACATACCTTAAAGCAGTAAAGCAGTAAAACAATAGAGGTGTTACCTAACACCTAGGGGGGATTAGTATGCTTTTGTTTTACTGCTTTACTGCTTTAACTTTCTGCTTTACTGCTTTAACTTTCTGCTTTTACTGCTTTAACTTTCTGCTTCTTTCTTAATACCACTTTAACTTACTGTTTTACTGCTTTAACTTTCTGCTTTACTGTTTTAACTCATATGTTTTACTACTTTAGCTCATATATTTATTAACATTATGTTTTTTATTTTATTTTGTTTAATACTTTTTATTTTTATTCTTTTTATTCTTTTTATTTTATTTTTATTATTTTACTTTTATTATTATTTTATTTTGTTTTAATACTTTTTTATTTTTTTTATTCTTTTTATTTTTTATTTTTATTATTTTTATTATTATACTTAGTGTTATTTACTTCATGCCTATTGTTATTATTATTTAGAACACACACTCACACACATACACACACACACACACACACACACACACACACACACACACACACACAGATTTACTTACACTCACACAGATTTACTTACAATCACACAGATTTACTTACACATACAGATTTACTTATACACACATACAGATTTACTTACACACACAGATTTACTTACACACACAGATTTACATACAGTCACACACAGATTTACTTACACACACACACACACACACACACACACACGCACACTCACTTACACATATAACGTATAATTTATTAAAACATTTTATGTTTTAATTAAACACGTACATTTATATTACTCATTCAAATATAACTAAAATTATTTCAAAGTTTCTTAAAACTTCTATAATAAATCAATCATTATCTTTGAACAAAGAATTTATTATTAACTGTTAATACTTTTTGTTTATAAATTTTATAACTAACAAGTTTTAAAATAACTTTTAGTAAAATTTTATGAAATTTTATTAAAAACATATATTTTACGTACTTTAAAGCAATAAATCAGAAAATCAGTAAAGTCAGCCCCTGGCACCCCTCTACACCAAGCTATGCCACGTTTTGTTCTCTTGACTTACTGCTTTACATCATCTTTAGCCATGTAATAAGTATAAAAATAACAAAATAAGTTCTTCTCTGCTAACATAACATGTATTTTATTAAAATCATTCTAAGTTTTTATTTAAAAATAACAATTATTCACTTACATTTATATTATTCACTCGATGTTAACTAAAAATATTTCAAAGTTTTTTAAATAATTCGGGTTTTCTTTATTATTATCTATGTACATTGACAATCCATCACGAGAAAACACAACTACCCGCACTCCTTACAGATACGAAACTGACCTGACCTCTTCTGTAAAATGCTGAAATAACTACTTTTTAGGTCTAAATTTAGGATAACTCTTTTTGTACCCCGGCGATAGGCCTAATTCCAGGTCAAAATGTATTTCAAACTGACCTTTTTCTGTAAAAGGTGGTGCAATAACTACGTTAGGCCTAAATTTAGGGTATAAATTTAGGATAAACCTTTTTGTATCCCAGGCTGATTTAAGCCTAATACTAGGTCAAAAGGTAATTCCAGCATAGACAAGAATCAAGAATCAATGTTATTATTATTTTATAATATATTTCAAACTGAAACATGCTGGAACGGTAAGATCCTTTTAAGTAGGTAAGAAGGAAATGTTTACCTTTCAGGAGTGGACGGAGTAACTCTTATCTCTATATGACCTTGTATGTGATTGGTCGAGAATTATTTTTATCGCTTTTTGGGTATGAAAAACATGTTTTTCATATCCTGAACCTTATCTGTGATTGGATGAAAAATTATATTGGAGGGATTGTGTGTGTTTTAGATCCAAAACTCATTTTTAAAAATCATACTGTTTTGTCCTTAAGCGGTGCGCACAAGTTCTCTTGATTTGTAATAAAAGTGCTCTTATTTTCACTAAGTGTATATCATGATTCACCTTAACATGTATACCTCAATACAAGACATTGTCCAGTGGGAAATCAATATCCCAGGAAGTAGGGTTTCATTCTATAAAAGAAAACCCGACGGATTTGAATTTTTCAAGTGTGCCACCCAATCACCCTGTTATAATACAAAGCGTATTTTCGTGAGTCCAGATGAATTATTTTGTATATGTAATCACACTGAAGAGTGGTTTACAGAATACTTTAAACCAAGCTCTCAGCTTTTTAAACTGACCTCGAACAGTTATTAGCCTGTGCGAAGAAACCAGCGATAAGCAACTTACTCTAGCATTTTATAAACACCAAAACCTAATCAGTTTGGAAGTTAGATTATGGGAGAGAAATAATGAAACATCAGTATTTGAACCTACATCATTTGGATTCTACATTTCAGGCCTAGCGCAGATGAAATATATGTTAGAGGTACGTAAGCGCATGTTAATACAGCTGAAGAAGACATATGTGCTATTAATTACGTAAACGTAATTCATTACATGTTATACCAAGAATACTACGCATTTAAGAAAACCCTGATCGATGATCCTACGTTTATCATCGACCGCTTCCTAAGTTCTATAGACGTACAGAAATTCATTTATCTACTTAGAAAACAATGGCAAGAAAGTATTTATGCAGGTGCCCCAGAATGTAAATATACTATGATATCTGAGCGGGAACTTTTTACGTATGTGTTAACTGAAGGTATTACTGAGACACGAAACTATATCATCGATAATGATAAAATGATTGGCATATCTGCAAAGATTTGGAGAAATTTAATATAAAATAATCATAAACATATGTAAAATGTATGTGGAAGTGTTATATATAATAATATTCCTGTATTATATTTATTGTGAATCTTATATAAAAATATTATATATATTTATTTTAGATTTATATATATATATATATATATATATATATATATATATATATATATATATATATATATATATATATATATATATATATATATATATATATATATATATATATATATATATATATATATATATATATATATATAAATTACTGTAAGATAATGATTATTAAAATTCTAATTATATAGTAAAGTTTTTATTATCCTTATTTTTACTTTCTCTTAAATAAATATTTAACATGTATGTTAAGAGTTTAAATGAACGAAACCCAGGTTCAGGATATGAAAAAACATGTTTTTCATACCTAAAAGCGATAAAATAATTCTCGACCAATTATATACGAGGTCATATAGAGATATGATTACTCCGTCCACTCACAAGAAAGGTAAACATTTCCTTCTTACCTCTTAAAGGATCTTACCGTTCCAGCATGTTTCAGTTTGAAATATATTTATAAAAATAATAATAACATTGATTCTCGATTCTTGTCTATGCTGGAATTACCTTTGACCTAGTATTAGGCTTAAATCAGCCTGGGATACAAAAGGTTTATCCTAAATTTATACCTAAATTTAGGCCTAACGTAATTATTGCAACATTTTACAGAGAAAGGTCAGTTTGAAATATATTTGACCTGGAATTAGGCCTAAATCGCCCTGGGTACAAAAAAGGATTATCCTTAAATTTAGACCTAAAGTAGTTATTTCAACACATTTTACAGAGAGAGGTCAGGTCAGTTTCGTATCTGTAAGTGGGAGTGCGGGTAGTTGTGTTTTCTCGTGATGGATTGTCAATGTACATAGATAATAATAATAATAAGAATAATAATAGGAGTGAAATATTTTTTAGTTAACATCGAGTGAATAATATAAATGTAAGTGAATAATTGTTATTTTTAAATAAAAACTTAGAATGATTTTAATAAAATACATGTTATGTTAGCAGAGAAGAACTTATTTTGTTATTTTTATACTTATTACATGGCTAAAGATGATGTAAAGCAGTAAGTCAAGAGAACAAAACGTGGCATAGCTTGGTGTAGGGGGGTGGCTGACTTTACTGATTTTCTGATTTATTGCTTTAAAGTACGTAAAATATATGTTTTTAATAAAATTTCATAAAATTTTACTAAAAGTTATTTTAAAACTTGTTAGTTATAAAATTTATAAACAAAAAGTATTAACAGTTAATAATAAATTCTTTGTTCAAAGATAATGATTGATTTATTATAGAAGTTTTAAGAAACTTTGAAATAATTTTTGTTATATTTGAATGAGTAATATAAATGTACGTGTTTAATTAAAACATAAAATGTTTTAATAAATTATACGTTATATGTGTAAGTGAATGTGCGTGTGCGTGGGTGTGTGTGTGTGTGTGAGTAAATCTGTGTGTGACTGTATGTAAATCTGTGTGTGTAAGTAAATCTGTGTGTGTAAGTAAATCTGTATGTATAAGTAAATTCAGATGGTGTGGGCACCCAGGATTGTAAGTAATCTGTGTGAGTGTAAGTAAATCTGGGTGTGTGTGTGTGTGTGTGTGTGTGTGTGTGTGTGTGTGTGTGTGTGTGTGTGTGTGTGTGTGTGTGTGTGTGTGTGTGTGTGTGTGTGTGTGTGTGTGTATGTGTGTGAGTGTGTGTTCTAAATAATAATAACAATAGGCATGAAGTAAATAACACTAAGTATAATAATAAAAGTAAAATAATAAAAATAAAAAGAATAAAAAGAATAAAAATAAAAAGTATTAAAACAAAATAAAATAATAATAAAAGTAAAATAATAAAAATAAAATAAAAAGAATAAAAAGAATAAAAATAAAAAGTATTAAACAAAATAAAATAAAAAACATAATGTTAATAAATATATGAGCTAAAGTAGTAAAACATATGAGTTAAAACAGTAAAGCAGAAAGTTAAAGCAGTAAAGCAGAAAGTTAAAGCAGTAAAGCAGAAAGTTAAAGCAAAGCAGAAGCAGTGCAAAGTTAGCAGTAAAGCAGTAAAACAAAAGCATACTAATCCCCCCTAGGTGTTAGGTAACACCTCTATTGTTTTACTGCTTTACTGCTTTAAGGTATGTAATGTATGTGAGTTAAAGCAGTAAAGCAGTGAGTTAAAGCAGTAAAGCAGAAAGATGAAGTAAATAACACTAAGTATAATAATAAAAATAAAAATAAAATAATAAAAATAATAGAAATAATAAAAATAATAATAAAAATAAAATAATAAAAATAATAAAAATAAATAAAAATAATAATAAAATAAATAAAAAGTATTAAAACAAAATAAAAAACATAATGTTAATAAATATATGAGTTAAAGCAGTAAAGCAGAAAGTTAAAACAGTAAAGCAGAAAGTTAAAGCAGTAAAGCAGAAAGTTAAAGCAGTAAAGCAGAAAGTTAAAGCAGTAAAGCAGAAAGTTAAAGCAGTAAAGCAGTAAAACAAAAGCATACTAATCCCCCTAGGTGTTAGGTAACACCTCTAGTGATTTAACTGATTTACTGTTTTTAAGGTATGTAATGTATGTGAGTTAAAGCAATAGGTGAGTTAAAGCAGTAAAGCAGAAAGTTAAAGTAGTAGCAGTGAGTTAAAGCAGTAGCAGAAAGTTAAAGCAGTAAAGCAGAAAGTTAAAGCAGTAAAACATGAGTTAAAGCAGTAAAGCAGAAAGCAGTAAAGCAGTAAAACAAAAGCATACTAACCCCCCCTAGGTGTTAGGTAACACCTCTATTGTTTTACTGATTTACTGCTTTAAAGTATGTAATGTTAATGTTTTTAGTAAAATTTCGTACAATTGTAGTAAAATAAAATGTTTATATATCAAACACTCTGAATTTTTTTCTTCTTACATACAATTTTTAAAAATTTATAAATTAAAATGTATTAAGTAAAAAGTATTAAGTAAAAAATAATGTTAATAAATATATGTGTTAAATAATAGGTATGTAATGAGTTACAGTTTTAGGTTAGCGAAAATGTTTTTAATAAAAATGTTTAAGTATGAAATAAAAATGAATGACTCATAGTATATTTGAAAAGAAATTCTTTGAAATGTTTAAGTATGAAATAAAATGAATGATTTTAGTGGATAGCCAGGTACGCGGAAAAATTGCGCCTGCGGGCGCACGCGGCTGGCGGGTACGCGGAAAAATTGCGCCTGCGGGCGCACGCGGCGGGCGGGTACGCGGAAAAATAGCGCCTGCGGGCACTCGCGGCGGGCGGGAACGGTGGCGGTCGTGCAACCCGTGCGGTGGGGCAGTCATCCTGGGAGGGCGCACGCTGCGCCCTGGTGGTCAGCTTATGAACTAGGGTGGAAGACATTAATATTAACTCTGTTCTACGATGTGGGGTAGAGATGAGCCATCAAAGATGATTTCATCAAAGATGAATCATCAATATAGATGGTATCAAAGATGACGTCATCAAAGATGAGTCATCAAAGATGAACCTTCAAAGTTGAGGCATCAATGCTGAGGCATTAATGCTGAGGGATCAAAGTTGAGGCATCAAATTTGAGCCATCAAAGTTGAGGCATCATAAAATATCGAGTGTGTGAGTGTAAGTGTATATGGCTTATAATGTAAGTGTCATAGTGTGTATAAGTGTCATAGTGAATGTGTGTATAAGTGTCGTAGTGTATAAGTGTATAAGTGATAGAAAAAGACTAACTCATAGTAGGAAGCATCCTAGCAACTTGTAATATACACTACCAATCGATTCCTCATACCTTATTACCTAGGGGTAGACACCCATATTAGGGCTATTCTAAGCTCAGGGAGGCTAGAAAAGGCTTGAAAAAGTGGCACTTAGCACTAGGCACTATGTGGCACTCACTTGGCAATCTGTGTGGCACTCACTTGGCACTCATTGGCACTCACTTGGCACTCACATTGGCACTCATTGGCACCTCACTTGGCACTCGACTGGCACTCACCTGGCACTCATCTAATACTCATAGGAACACTAATAGAACATCCCTAGGTACTTCTTATTATGGTGATTGGGAACCATCAAAAGCTATCAAATTAATGTGGGTCAAAATTGACCCATGGTATATGGTAAGGTCAAAGGCTAAATATCATGGTCAAACGTAAAGACATCAAAACGGGCTAAGTCCCTAAAGGGTAGGCCATAAAATTACCGTGGGTCAAATTTGACCCACGGTAATTACGGCAAGGTAAAAGCCGAAATATCATGGTGAAACAAGGGTAAGACATCAAAATAGGGCTAAGCCCCTAAAGGAAGATCAAAAACTACCGTGGGTCAAAATTGACCCATGGAATACCAAAGGGTTGATCGAAAAAAATTTCCGTGGGCCAAAAATTGACCCATGGAAGACCAAAGGGTAGCCAAAAATTACCGTGGGCCAAAATTGACCCATGGTATCTGGCAAGGTGGTCAAACAAGGTAAAGACATCAAAAAATAGGGCTAAGCCCCTAAAGGAAGATCAAAAATTACCGTGGGCAAAAATTGACCCATGGTATCTGGCAAGGTGGTCAAACAAGGTAAAGACATCAAAAAATAGGGCTAAGCCCCTAAAGGAAGACCAAAAATTACCGTGGGCAAAAATTGCCCACGGTCGAAAAAAATTGGGGGGGCGTAAAATAGGGGGGGTAATACGTACAACGGTTGCTGACGCACCAGCTTATACAACCCTTCTTCGAAGCTGGTTGCTAAAAATTAGGCTACAAAAATTAGGGCTGCAAAAAAATTTTTTGGGTTCTCAAAAAATTAGGTTCTCAAAAAATTAGGGTTCTCAAAAATTAGCCTCAAAAAATTGGTTCTCAAAAAATACCGTGGGCCAAAATTGACCCATGGAAGATCAAAGGGTTGGTCGAAAAAAGGTAAAGGCCCAAAAAGGTCAAAGGCCCAAAAAGGTCAAGGTCAGGTAAAAAATTTGGGCCCAAAAAAGGTCAAGCCCAAAAAGGTAAAGGTCAAAAAAGGTCAAGGGCAGGTAAAATCACCCTCAGGAAAGGTCACGGGAAGGTAAAAAAGGTCGCGGTCATTTTTTAACGGAATGTGGCCCCTACTACTGCAGGCATCAGAGAAGGCCGTGATCGCCGATAGCTACCTTCTATCTTTCGGCGAAAATGTATTAGTCTTCTGGGAACATGAAATGTTAGAGGGATAAATGGTGAAGAGAAGAGGAGAGAGATGGTGGAGGTATTTAGAAAAGGTAAATTTGTTTTGCTTGCTGTGACTATAATAAAGATGAAAGGAAGAGGTGAAGACAAGTGACGTGTCGTGAAATGTGTGTGTGTGCTTGAGTGGAGAGGAATTAAAGGGGGAGAAGAGTTGCGATTCTGATGATCGACCTGTGCCATAGAGCTATGGTAAATTTAGGTTTTAAAAGGTCAATGTATATGCGGTTGCAATATATGGTCCATCGGAGGGTGATGTTGAAGAGAGCATGAATTTCTGAGATAATTAGAATGATGTTTTGGATGGAATGAGTAGGAGCTTCAGATTGATTGTGTTGGGCAACTTAAAATGATTGAATAGGTGATCGGAAAATGGATGGTATAACAGGTGAATTTTTTTGTAGGAAATTCGTTGACTTCTGTGAGGAGAGAGCTATGTGTGTAAGCAATACATTATTCGGGCACGAGAATATTCAAAAGTATACGAAAATCGGGGTAGGTAGAGATGGTATCGAAGTGAAAGTATGATTGATTTTGAGTTAGTGAAGGAGATATTGAAATATGTAATTGACATTAAATCAGTGAGGGGGTTGGGGATGGGAATATCGGATCATCATGTTGTTCTATATAACATTACATTAATTGGGTCTTGAATGAAAAGGAAAGTGGTAAGTAAGGAAGTGGGGAGGATTAATTGTAAACAAGTGTTAAGTGAACAAGGTTTGAGGAAGAGTATGTGAAAGTACATGAAAATAAATCAGTTGAATGTGAACAAAGTGAAACTGAACAAATCTGGACGCAAATGACGAAACCTTTGTTAAGTAGTGCAAGAGATGTATGTGGACGTGCTAAAGTAGTAAGTAAGAATCTCAATGGTGAGTGGTGGAATGAAGAGGTTATGCAAGCATTTAAGAGTAAAAAAGAGGCCTGGTTGAATGTGCTAAAAGTCAATGATAAGGTCTCGAAAGAAAGGTGTATGGAAATATATAAGGAGGAAGAAAGGAAGACTAAAATTTGCATACGTAGAAGGGGAAAAGAGGTAAATGTACAGTTTGGAAAGAAGATTAATGGAGATTTACAATTTAATAGGAGGCTCTTATGGAAGGAAGTACGAAAGGTTAAGAAAAAAAGCAAAAGGAATCTTCATAAAATAATGAATAAGGATGGTACTTTTCGGTCTGATAAAATGAATGTGAGAAGAGTGCCGAGGGAACACTTTGAAAATCTGCACAATAATAGCAAAAACAAAGATGTGATAGAGAATGTGTGTGAGTTTGATGGTGTAAGAAGAAATAGGTATTTTGGGGATGATGTAATTAGTTGGGAGGAGGTAATATGTATAGCATAGTAAGAAAGTTGATGAATGATAAATCTGCAGGTATAGATGGAGTTACTGGTGAAATGATCGAGAATGGAAGGGAGATTGTGATTGAATGGATATGGAAGTTGTATAATAAAGCGTTGGTGGAGGATATTGTTCCAAAGGATTGGAGAAGGGAAGTAATAGTACCATTATATAAGAGTAAGTGGGATATGAGAAACTGTACGAACTATAGGGGAATTAATTTATTGAGTGTTGAAGGAAAGATATATGCTAGTATTTGTTGAAAGAGTGAGTCGAGTGACTGAGGGACTGATTGGCGAAGAACAAGGTGCATTTAGAAGTGGTAATGGATGTGTAGGCAGATTTTCACTTTGAAACAAATGATTGAGAAAATGATAGAGAAAATGAATAAATTGTATTTAGGTTTGATGAACTTTCAAAAGGCGTAGGAAAGAATTAATAGTAAAGATCTGTGGAAGGTGTTAGGGATTTTTGGTGTTGGTGGTAGGCTTTTGAATGGAATCAAAAGTATGCTTGATGATAGTGACATGTGTGCAAGAGTTAATGGTGTTGAAAATAAATAGTTTATTATTAATTGTAGTGTTTGAAAGAGATGTGTTATATCTCCTTAGCTATTTAATTTGAATATGGATGGGGTGAGGAAAGAATTAAAGGTAGAGGCAGTAGGTGAAGGTGTTAGAATGATGGAGAACGAAAGAGAATGGAGGGTGCCCTGGTTACAGTGCGTGGATGATTTGGGTTTGGGTGGCTAATTTGTTGAGATTTTGAGAGGATTAATAGATGGATTTGAAAGAAAATGTAGATAAGAGTAAGGTGATGGTAGTGAGTGTTGTAAGTCCCAGTGTGAAGTGATGATGAATGGTGAGCAATTGACGCAGGTATCCGAGTTTAAATATTTGGGATATATGTTGGATGAGAAGGGAGCGAAAGATTCAGATTGCAGTAGGAAAGTTGAGAATGGTAAGAGGGTGGCTGGTGCAATTAAACCCTTGGTGGATGCAAAGGGAATAGGCCTTGACCGCGCTAGGGTTTTGCATGAGTATGTTGTTACTTGTGTTAATACTTAGTGGTGAAACTATGGTATGGAATAAGAGATATAAATCTAAGGTACATTATGTTCAGATGGACAATCATAGGAGCGTGATAGGTGTGAGAAGAATTGATAAAATGAGGAATGAAAGAATTTGGAAGTTGTGTGGTGTGAAGAAAGGAGTAAATGAGAGAATAAACGAGAGTACATTGAGATGGTTCGGTTATTTGTAAAGGATGGATGATAACCGGTTGGTTAAGCGGGTGTATAGTGATGAATGTGCTGGTAACCGAAAGTCAGGGAGGCCGAAGAAAATGTGGATTGAGTTAGTAAAAGAATGCCTGAAGGAAAGGAATATGAGTTGGCATAGGCGAGAAGAAGGTGCATAATACGAATGAATGGCATTTTTTTTATGAGGGCAGCCTGGGTCAAGGAATGAACCCTACATTGACGAGATATCACAGTGAAAGTCAGTCTCAGTCTCGTGAATCTCTAGTGTGGATTTTTTCTGACTGAGATGAGCTTTCACTTAAGGGTGTGGGGCGGACGGTCGGTGTGGGGAGGCTTTCTTTTCGACTTACCTCGTGTTCTTCTACTACTTTTCTTTTTCCTATGTATGCTGCACACCTCACCCCCGATCTGGGGAAAGAAGGTAGATGATGATGATGATGATGATGATGATGATGATGATGTGATGATGATGATGATGATGAGATGATGATGATGATATTGATGATGTGAATGATGATGATGATAATGTGATGATGATAATAAATTCTTGAATTAATGATGATGATATATATTATATTATATATATATATAATAATTATATATATATATATATATATATATATATAATATATATATATATATATATATATATTATATATATAATTATATAATATATAATATAATATATATATATAATATATATATTATATTATATATATATATAGATATAATATATATATATATATAATATATATAATATACTGATAATACAGGATATTATACTACAGCTATACCTTCTAATGGTGTTTTAGTAGCTTTTTATTTATTATTTTAATTTTTAATATAATTATAATTATTTTTTTTTTATAATTATAAGATTATTTATATTAATTCTCGTTCGAGTATTACCAACACTATAAGTATATATCCTTTAACCTCATAGTACCTCAGAAAATATATCACGAAATAACTATACTAGGCGGCGAACTCCCCAACCGCGTCTAGTGACATACCTAGTACCGCACCGGCACTCACCCTCAACTACGTCACTGCTACCTAAGCTGGATCCGATTTATGCTCTGTCCATCTCATCTGTATTCTATAACTCTATAATTAGAATGTTAATTATGTAATACCTCTACTCAATTATAATCCTATATAACACATACATACTCATCCCTTATAATACACAACATAACTACACCCATATTAATATCACCTCTCAGCTCATTTCTCAAATAACGCATCACCCCACCGGTGTTAAATGTCACACTCACAGGAACGGATGCCATAGCGCCCATAACCCATGGAAACGCACCACCACACACGTACTAGACACGCAGCAGACTGCTCATAGTCGTCGTCAACATAGAATAGTCAAATCCACCCGCAGAGAACCATAGCATATGCGGACCAGTATCTGTCAACACGATCTGTACACTTTAGGATTAAAACATAAACGCAACTATAACTAGACACTGGAAGCGGTGGGGGTAGTTATGTCGGGGGTATAATGAGTTGATAGAGATCATTGCAACGTGCGAAGCGCTCCGAATAAAACATGGAAGAGAGGATAGTGCGACAACATAGTCAAGAGAATCAAGTTAGCTTGCAATATAACAATCACATCCACGTCAGAGACCGGTACCGGAGCAAGTCATAAGGTTTCAGTGAGAGAGCAGACACAACAGATGCACGGGTGGTACAACTAGGTTACCAAAATAGTGAAACCATGTACATCGAAAGGCACGACACTAGGTCAGTTTGCGCGCTGAAGCAGACACTCTCATTTCAGCGGACACAGTATCTCGTTGAAGCGCCACCGAGGGTGCGGTTAGAGAGAGATATTGTCGCGCCACAGTGTTACGACGAGTCAGTGATGTGTGTCTGTACCCTCGGACGGCATGCTAGGGTTATACGACGACCGAGAGAAGTTCGCGCAAGTCAATGTGTATGCAGGGCCTCCTTTATGGACGTAGTGAGCGTGTACGGTTCAAGTGTCTTGGTAGGCGAGCAAGGAAGCTGCTTGTATCAGGCACTAGCGTAGGAGAGAGAGAGCATCGCACGCGACGTGTTAAAGAACATCCTCATAGCTAACTGATGTGAATCTATCACAACGCCACATATAGCCACATCAAACCAAAAAGAATGTGCAAGTGCTCAAATAGACTCGACTCGAACTATCACCGATGAACTCGGTATCACGTCATACTCTAATAGCCGGCTAATGAAAAGGAAAGCCAGGACAAGGAGGACTTACACAATAGGGGTCAACGCGACTACCCTGTAAATGGAACGCGTCTCAATTGAACAGTCACGCTGAGAAGCTAGCCACAGTCATTATCTATAGTCCTAAACTCATCATCACGAAAAAGAAATCGTGGTTCAATACTGAACACAGTACACATGATCCTACAGAAACTTTGCGCAAATCCCTCTATCATCTCGGAGAGACACTATCTCACAGAACCTGCGACAGCCTGCACTTGCAGCTGATCACGACGTATAGATCAAATCATGCCCAGACATTCGACACTCATCGCAAAGCATGCAGGACGGTTTCCAAGGACAGTCATTACCTATCAGAGATGAGGTCAAGATACACGGGGTAATTGAGAGACAGATACCAATACCCTACTGCCGCCATCAGCCGTTTCTTAACCAACATTGATGTGTTTGCGGACCGAACACCGAAACTATACTTGCGGACCCTTTGGCATTGAGCCACACTTGGACTCACACTCAAAGTCGACACGTTACTGGGAGAGAATACCACCTATGCTATTGTCATTGTCCAATAAAAAGTGTCTTCCGCGATTCTTAAACCTTTCAACCCATACCCTTCGAAAACAAGTGCCATGTTACTTTTAAGTTTAAAGAATGATAATATAAATAAGTTAATGTAAAAATATAGATATATATAAGAAGTTTCAGAAAGATAATATAGAATATATACATAAAGATAGATGAAGAAGAATATATAAAGACGCTTACTTAAGTAATCTCAAGACACATACATACGTAAGACATATAAAACATACGTTATCTAACTACTCACACATACACACACACACACACACACCCTATATATATATATATAGATACGCTTTAACTTAACACACATACTAACACACACATACACCTACTCATAGATATAAATAGTATATATATATATAGGACATAGACATCAGATTAATCATTGACATTTTCAACTGCACCATTAAAAATTCTGGCTAATTACTATTACACTATACCTTAAATTTCTATGAGTTTGTCCCTCCAAATGCCTACGCACTTTCGTTCCATCTGCCCCTTTCACTCTTTACCGTAATTATACTACAACACTAATCTAAGTAGAACTAAATACTATCCGGAACCTTGTTACAGGCGTTCATTAGTTCTCCAGAAATATATAAATAATCATACTAAAAATATTCCTACACCACAAAATATAGTCATAAATAAAAAAAAACCCTAACAAAAAAAAAAATGTCATGAAAAAAAATTCCTTACAAAATAAAACCTCACTCAAATATCCAAAGACGACTATCTTTACACCACTCCCTCTTTAATCCAATTGCTCTCTTAAAAAAAAGGATACTCGCATTATATATAATAAATTACACACACAATAATAATACAGTAAATACTCTACACATGAGACAAAGATTAACCAATAGGATACAATACTAATTACTAATAATAATAATAGATAATAATAATAATAATAATATTATAAATACATAAAATATCATTAACCTAAACTCATAGCTTTCACACATCATAAATCTAGTCAACCACGTCTTATACATAACTAACACTAATGACACTTATTGCACACTCTAATCGACCACATACTCATATTATGAAGATTTATAATATATCAATATATATTATTATATAATATAATAATACTAAAACATATAATCATATATATATAATTATATATAATATTTGCTATATATATATAGGCTTTTTATACACACATAACCTACCCATAGGCACTTACGCTCACCCTATACCTTACACACAACAAGACACATACCTAAACATCATCCACCCTTGATACAAACCAACCTAGCTCACACCTACACCTAACCAGCACACACACAACACACACACACACATAATATATATATAATATATATATACACCTACTTAAAATAAAAAGAATCAGTATCAGGGAACGGTATCCAGAGGAGCGTTTGGGGGTAAAGCTCCATCAGCGACTATTCACAATTTGATATCGACTGAGGCCATGTAGGTACACTCTAAAACCAGGAAAAACTTACCAATAACATTAAAATTAAAATCTATTAAAAATTTTATGAACTTAATTTACATGAAAAAAAGAATGAGAATGAAAAGAAGAAAAAAAACCGAGTGTCTGATATATAAACATTTTTACTACAATTGTACGAAAATTTTATTAAAAACATAACAACATACCTTAAAGCAGTAAATCAGAAAAATCAATATGAGGTTTACCAACACCGAAGAGAGTATGCTTTGTTTACCTTTACTCATTAACTCATGTTTTACGCTTAACTCATGGTACAAGTTATATTATTGTTTATATACTTTATTTAGATAGTTTATACTTTACGTTAACTTCTAAACGAATATAGTATATATAACTATATATATATATATATATAATTATCATAAAGACTCTTAAGCTCAGTAAATTCAGAGTAAATCTCAATTAAAATATATATTATACTACCTAAACACCTATTAAGGGGGGTAATAGTATTTGAATCAGTAGATCTATGTGTTATTACTGCTATTATAACTGCCTTATCTTTTTAAACTAGGTAGTATTATATCATGTACTATTTAATAAGTATATCTTTACATATATATAATTAGATATTATTATTATAAATTAATATAATATACTATATGTTATCTGCAACTGCTTTGTGTTTAATATGTTAACATACTCTATATAAGCAAAGATAAATACTCTATATAAAATTTCTATAAATAGAGTTATGTAGAACCTAATTAAATACACCATATAGGTAGGTACATAGTATGCTTGTTTTAACTTTCATTTACTTGAGCTTGTTATATAACTTACTAGATATGTTTTTACTGTACTCTATAAATATTATTATATAATACTATCTATTATAATTGTATATATATATTTTAACATATTATACTTATAATTATAACTATTTATCTTTAGCCTTACGTAGTACTATTATATATATAATATATTACTATAACTTGTCTCAGAAATTTATACCTGGTAAATTTATTATACTAATTTAGTATGCTTTTTATTATAATACTGCTTTATATAACTCTTAACTATATAATATTTTATGACATTATGTTTATGTTTATATATCTTATTAATATTTGATATATAATATTAATAATATTAATATAGTATTTAAGTATATAATATTATATATTATTATATATATTATTATTTATAAGTATTTATTATATAGGCTATTGAATATTATATATATTTTATAATATATAATATGAATATTAAATATTTATTATAGTATATATATTATATATATATAATACTGGGAATTATATTTTACTTAATATAATCACTCAGACATGATATTAAGTGTGTGAGTTAGAATATCACACCTAACAACGGGTGAGCGTTATCATGTATACAGTATAAATACATATATACTATAACCTACTAACATATCACGAACACAACACCACTATCACTAAATACTAACAATCACACTATCTATAAACAAACTTAATACACAGATATTACCTATAAACTACCACTATATATACAATACTACGTATATTAATAACATATCACATATTATATTTGCACTAGTATACACTGAAATTAATATTATATCGAATATACACATTTCATCTTATTGTAAATACTAGTACTTTACATTTAACCATTAACACTTACTAATATACTATAATCTATATAATATATATGAATATATATATATATATATATAGATATAGCATTACTATATATACTCATATAGTAATATATCTCATAATCAATATATAATAATAATATAATAGTATAATATATATTATATACATACTAATATATAAGCACTTAAGTATAACGGTATAGTAATAGGAGAAGCAATACATATATATCTGACAATATATACCATATATATACAATAGCCTATAACATATCATGTACATATTATATTAGTACTCTATAACGACACCAAACATAATTATATGATCACACTACGTCATCATAACATATAATGATATATGACTGTTATACACCGCTAACAAACTAACACACCACAAATAACACCATACACTCAGAGTGATACGTAATCACATACATCAATATTAAATATAGTATTATAACGACACTCTACCACTCTAAAGGACTAACTAACACTACACACACAACTACAGAACCACACACCGGCACTACTCTACACATATATATATTTAATATAACATAACTAAAAAACAGGGAGGTTTGAATATAAATACATATATAGTATATACAATATAAATTATGGCATATAGATGAACGAATGATATGACAAGGTGCCTGTAATATAAACTTTTCATATAAGATAAAAACAAATATCAATAGTGTAACAAAAAGAAGTTTAAATTATGATAATAAACTTAATTTATCTTTATGTATTAGTATAAAGGTAAAATATACTATAGTCAAATATATATAAATAACTATATTATTTACTTAAAATAATATATATAAATGTTATGAGAAATATATTATTATAACAAATAACTGATAATATATATTAATAAACATTATCAACTATTATAATATTTAAATAAAATAATACAATAAAATAATAATAATAATTAATCTCAGGTTAAGGCCAGCCCATACATACTACTTATAGCTAATATACAACCCTTCTATAACATATTTACAAGCTATAGCCTCACGTTTTATTTACTATATTAGACTTGATATAGGCTTTACTAACTATTATATACTAATCTCACTTTAATATTACTATATAATTGTATATTAATATATATAATAAAATATAAACAAAATATAGTATTTAACAATAACTTATAATATACATAAAACATATACATATATCAATTTTGTATATTATTTGATTCAAGAGAGAAGATATAGTGAATTTACTTATTTCGCGGTCAGGTACATAATATGAGAACACATTCTGACAATGAGTTACTAGAGTCGATACAGGACGCTTACGATTAACCGGTCCTTTCCTTTTGGCATTGAATTACTTTTGGTCCAGCTATTGTGAATAATTTTATGCGTCTATTACAAGCCAGATGAATCGCTCTGAAAGCGTATATATTATGGAATAAAATTGCAGAGTTTTTTAAATAATTCGGTCTTCGTTATGTATTATTATGGATGTATCTAGTACTGACAGACTTATCACGAATATTTAGAGAGCACAGAGAAAATGAAATCCGCTCTCTACTCTCTACAATACGAAACTTCTCTCTCTGTATAAATGGACTTGAAATATACTTTAGTCTAAATTAGGATAATCCTTTTGTATCCCGGGGACTAATAAGGTCATTGAAAAAAGCATTTTTCAAGTTTTGATCATTTAATGTAAAATGTCCTAACTAACACTAGTTCCTAATTCTAAAGTAGTATTAAGTCGCTTTGTTATGGCAATTTAACCTATAGCTTCAATAAGTGGCTAATCCCTATTAACTCAAATGATCAGTGGATTATTTTTTTATTTTTTATAATATATATTTCCAACTCGAATACATGCGTTCTCTAATACCTTAAGCATGTAAAAAGAAATTGTTTCCTTATCTTTTTGGTCGATGTAATCCTATCTTACGTGAAAAGAGTACTCGAATAACATCGTGTACATAGTACTCTTTAGAGACTCGAATTAGTAAGTGTGTGATCGTAATCTGTTCGGAGAGATAGTTTAATTGTGAGAGATGTTTCTTTTCTGTTAAAAACTTACCAGTAATGAGTGAGCAGAGACGCGACCTACTGAAAGCGAAAGTTTCCTGGTGAGTGTTATGTGATAGATTTTTATATATTTTAATTATACTTTTTAGACCAAACTTACTAGTAAAATATAGTCATTATAGTCTGATAAGTGTAACAAAAGTGGGGATTAAAAGTGTATTAATTTATTTTACGTAATATTATAACCAAACTAATTGACATTATTATATAAAAGTACTAAAAGGAATCAGATAGAATTGGTTAATCAGTAAAAAATAATTGGAAAGATAAATCACGATTTACATAAAGTACGAAATATAACTCTCATATATATACTATAAGCTAAGAAGTCCACCACCGCTCAAAGCAGGCAACTCCTCGAACTGTCGTGATGTATCCCCGCCCCTGCACCTCCACGTACCCCGCAGCGCAATAGTATTATATAATGCTAGCTCACCCTCCCTACGCTAGGCTACCCTAAGTATCGGCCAAAGCTACCTCAGCGATATAATAGAAATAATATATATAATATATAATAATATATATTATTAATAATAATATATTATATTAATATATATATTATAAATATATAATTATATAATATAATAGATTATAAGTAATATATATTATATAGATATAAATTAAATATATATAATAATATATATATAATAGATGATAATAGATAGATATTATAATATAGATATAATGGTATCGGATAGCAAAAACAAAAACTATAATAAATATATATATTAATTTCTTAAAGATATAGATATATTATATATTAATATAATATTAATAATATAAATATATAATATATATATTAAATATAATATATAAATAGAATTATATATTATGTTTTGCGTGATATATGTTAATAGCTAATAATATCTAAAAATTCTTTTAATAGCTTAGACCAGTGTCTATCTTGATATTGTATTATAACAGTATTGCACAAGAGAAAAATAGTATATATTAGTAATGCGATTATAAGGTGTAAGTATAGTATAATTCTATTAGAAGATAACTGTTAAATTTATAAATACATCAATAATATAGTAGGTATCAATAAAGATTACGCCATCAAGAAGGAATAGCTAGTTGGTTTATGGAAAATCTCATAAAAGCTTAGGATATTATAATAAAACTATAAAGATAAAGTTTAGAGCTAATACAAATCGGGCAAAAGCTATATGAGTCTAAGTCAAAGTTGAGCATTCAAAACTTGAACATCAAAGTGCGATATATACGCATTCAAAAAGCTGAGCATTCAAGTGAGAGAGCTAAAATAACGAGGGTAGTAGGGTGTAAGCTGATTAAGTGGTTTAATTGATGCGGGTAGGTGAGGTAGTGTATTTATTATAGTATATTCTTTGCGTGGGTAGTATTTAGATATATATATTATTTAATATTATTATATATTCTTTTATTTTTTATCGTGCAAAATAACGATTCAAATTATATGTAGAGGATGAAGTTGAGTATTAGTTGAAATAAAAGAGAAAAGTAGAGTGTGTATGGAGCTGTTGATGTTTGGGTATTAGGAATTGTCTGATAAATACTCATGAAATATATATACGTATATATTACACACTACACACACACTACACAATAAGTAGTGCATATATATATATAATATTACTATTATATAATATTATATATATATATATATATATATAAATATATATATATATAATATTAATATAAATAAATTATGATATAGGCTATATATGATATAAATTAATAAATTAACACTAAGTATAATATATTATATTAATATATATATAATATTATATTTATATATTAAATAAATTATATTATTACATCTATTAATTTAGTATTATTAAGGATTAGTCAGTGAGGGGATAGGTGGTGATATTATTTATATATATATTTTATTACGTATTATATTTTATTTGTAATAGTAGTAAGTTAATATTCTATATAATATATATAATATAAATTAATAATATATAACAATTAATATAATAATAGTATAACATCATATAAGTATAATAATATATATATAAAAGTAAAATAAATAAAATTGTATTAAAAATATGAGACTAATTATTGGTATAAGGATATAGCGGTGGTGTTCATAGGTGTTGTATGTGTAGTATAGTAAAGGTATTATATATACTACGTGTGTAGATAGATGATATGTTTTAGTATCTATATAGTTAAAATTAATATGTGAGTGAGTAAGTGCCAAAATTGCGTCACGGCGCACCGCGCGGCGGGTACGCCATAAATGATGCCGCCTGCGGCGCACGTATAGACGCGAGGGTACGTAGTGCGCGTACGAGAAATCGGGGAAAACAGGCCGGCAGGCCATCGCTACGCGCAGTAGGCGTAATCGCGTACCTATATAGGTTATACCTGATAAACCAGCTAAGTATAATATATAATTGTATAGCTATATATATATAGTATATATATGGTAAGTCCTAGTCGTATGTAGTACGGTGCAAGTGATCAATCTCATCTAATCCTTTAATGGGTTATAGTATGAAATATATATAAATCTAGTGTAATAAATGAATAATAAGTATGAATAAATGAAAGCTATAGAATAATAGATAAATATATGTTATTGACGCAATAAATAATAATAGTAGGAATAAATGGTAAGATAACTAATATTTATGCTTGTGTGGTATAATAATAATATAACAGGAATATATTCAGTAAAGTAATTAAGTAATATACGTAGTATACTACTATATTAATACAACAAAAAAGTAACTATATATATGAATAGATTAAAAGGATAAATGGTCCACGATATATAAGTATTAAATAAACTATACACGATACATAGTACGCAAACCACATGATATTATAAGTAACATAAGTAGTATTAAGTCGAAAAAATTAAATAGAAATAGAATTGTTACTACGACCAATAGCACTTATTAACTATATAGTGAATAAGTAGTAATAAGATAAGAATAATTATGAACTCTCGCTCACTCGTACCACTCAACGCACGACAGCCCAAGCAAAGAAGCAAGGCACACACTGTGGCTGACATAATCAATACTCTCGAAGGAGTGGTATTGGCTAGATTCTATACGATCAGTGCTTAGTGTTTACTGTGAGGAAGGGATATTGAAAGGCGGAATGAATGTTCTGTCATAAAATTGTAAAATAAAAACTAAATGATAAAAACTCTATTTCTATCCGTTACTATTTACCTCAACATTCTTCCAGACCGTGATAGTTACATTAACGGGAGGAGAAAATCATATATTAGTGAAAAAATATTGCTTTTTCAGAAAATAATATAAAAAAATAGAGTTACGGCTCAAAGTAGCGGAAGAATATCACAGATAATACTAGAGGAATACAACGTTTAGAATGTGATATATTGGACTATTACATAGGAAATAACGACGGCAGGAAAATAGAGAGGATCCAATTGGGGACACAAAAGTTAATCGAGAATCATGCGTATACAAATTGCAGGCGGTGATCGCGAATATTCAGCAAAATCTTTGCAGCTGGAATGCGAGGTAACACTTGAACAACTTTAGCTTAGCTGATGATGAATTGATGTGCGCCAGTACGTGCGGAGTGCAAGGATTAATAACCTTTGTGAAGCGACTTTTTGGTTTCTGTGTATGATGAGGACAACAAACCAACCAGTGCTTTTCGTTCTTAATACTAATATGTTATTGACTAGTTGTAGTTTATTAGTCTTATTTAAACCTCAAATACTCAGGAGGGTGTAGTATATGAGTATTAATAAGTACAGAGTAATTGTAGTATATTAAATGACGGTGTATTAACATAATGATAATCTTAGAATATGTAGGTATAAAAGTGTGGTGATATTTAGACGATATTAATATATATTAATAGTAAATATATATATATATATGTAGGTATATATAGGTATATATAATAGTATTATATATATATAGTATAAGTATATATATATATAGATATATATATATATTATATATATAGATATTATATATAAGTATAGGATATATATTATTATTTAATTATATATGATATATATATAATATATAATATATATATATAAGTATATATATATATTATATATAGTATATATATATATAGTATAGTGATAATAAAAGAAATACTAACTCAAATAATGATAATATGCAATCAAATTTGAGAGGATATATTCTAAGACAATTCATCTGAGTTAATTTCTATAATTAACAGTAAAGAAGAATGCACAGCAGAATAGTATAAATAACTAACTAGTATACGCATCATGTAACACCACCCGCAAAGTCTAGTATGCTAATATATATATATACCCGCACCTCAGCGGTACTTATGAGGTGAGTATATACAGTGTATCCTACCTACACGCGCGCGTATCACTCACTACACTACTACTTGCCCAGGATACCAATAATACTTAGCTATAGCCTACCCGCGCTCCTACCCATACTCCAAACCGACATTCCCCCTCACTATCACGTCTGCTCAGCCTCTATAACTCACTAAGCAATGAAGTCCCGGGAGCGATAATTAATATAAGGTAAATCAATACACATACGAACGTAATCAACGCTACTACAGTAATACAACTACACATCATACATATAATCAGACACACACACTACACACCACGCCACACTCTACTTACAACATAAGTAATAAATATATATATATTAAATAAGATAATTTATAAAACAATTTATTTTTTATTATATTATTTATAATTATAGCTTGATTATATCTATTATCTAAATTATATATACCTAAGTTTATTATATAATATATGAGATAAAATATAATATACACAAAACACACCCCACGCACAAAAACACCACACACAACACACACCCACCTCACTATTACGCACACTCACTTATAACACATATATATATATTATATATATATTAAGTACATATTTAATATTTAAATATGTTAATATTTGGTATATGAAAATATTTTTAGCATTATATACGTTTTTTTTTTTTTTATTTTATAATTATTTTTTTATTTTTTTATATTTATTTTTTTATTATTTTATATTAAATGATTATTATTCTTTATTTATATTATATTTATTTTATTTGTCTTTTCTCTTTTATTTGATTTATTAAATATATATAATACACACATACACCCGACCACAACATAACAACATACACTAACACTAATATACTTCAATTTCCTACTCTATCACACGATACATGTATCACAAAACAATAAACTTACAACTAAACTTCACCCACATTACGTAGACACTAACAATATATTATCATCAGAGGACCGCAACGACCCAGCGGAGGGCCCCAACTGGAGGCGCAGGGATGTCCTGCACGTTGGGGAGGCCGCACGTCCGCTGAGCCGAACGAAAACAAATGTGTGCGTACGCAGCTTTGAGGGTCGTGAGACGCAGCGTGGTGAGCTCACGGAGGAGACCGAAGGAGAGTGATCTAGAAGCATACGATTGTTTTACGGAACACAGACATACACGAAACACACACATATTTATAGTTTTCTACTCCTGAGCAAATTCAACAAAGTAAGTTATTTCGAGAGCGATTTCAGATAGTAAAGAGAAGGCTAATCGGAAGTGCAGGTTGAGTGAGAAAATGGGACACCGTGAAAGCCGGGACTCTCAACCAATGTTAATCGGTGCTACGCGTGAGGTTAAGATCGAAATGCTATGTCTAGAAGCAAAGAATTTGTGAAGCATAGTTTGAAAGATATAGAGAGAGAGATGGACGACCACGAGCAAGATTGTAGTGAATTAATGTAGTATCACGGCCAGAGCGTTGCTCTAATAGTGGTTTGTGAATGATTAATCATTAAAAAAGAATTGCCAATTACGATATTATATTTACCTTTTCGAGTTACAGTGATCCTGGCAAATACGGCAATCTCTTTTGCATTCATTTATATAAAGCAAGTGTTGGATCGATGTTTGTGATAAAATATTTTATCAAAGACGACCTATGCAACTAATTGTATTAATAGTTCAAGAGATGACTTTTAAAGTCATTAGTTTGCAGATTAATTTTTTTAGAGAAGCAAAGGATTAAGGATAAATTAAACTTAAAAACAAAGTCGTTCTGTACGATTATCAAATGAATTTGAATAGGTTTTTTGTAAAAAAATTAGGCGTTATTCAAAATATGTAAATGTACTCAGGAATTCTGTATAAACTTTCTAATTCGTAACATTCCTAACCCATCATGTGTTCGAACTTCATGTTTATATTTTCGCTTTAGTCTCCTGAAATATTTTACCTGATTTTCTATATTAAGATAGCTAGTGTCCCGTTCTTGTTGTTTCATTGTGCAAATACATTTCTATTGTTCTACTTATCACATAATGCGAGAAGATATACCTAACAGACATTGAATTATTTTCTAGACAGCTTGAACACCGTCTAAAACTTTTCTCATTTCCTCTGTAGCAGTCGAGATTGATTTGCGTGTGTTCCAAAATCAAGAAAACTCCTATTATATTTCCACACTTCGATAGTGTTAAACCATATGACTCGCTATATAGGTAGTAAATTAGGAGTAGATTAGATATCTATATATCGTAGCTCAGATAGAGGAGGTAGAGGTAGTGAGGGAGAATAGCGTAGTAGCTATTATAGTGATGAGTAATTAGACTGGCATTAGCGGTGGCTGTGGGAGGTATGGTGAGTAGGTAGTAGAAGTCTAGCTCACGAGATAGTTAAGTGCTACCTGATAGGGTAGGATTAGTAGTACGGGCGCATAGGCCGTGATACCTCGGTAGACGTATATTAGTGATTTGTAATATATATAGCCGCGGTATAAGATGCGGCATTCTCATTAGCGGGATATATTTTATATATATATAGGTAGTATATACTACTCTCTTCTAGATAGATCATTACCAGCTATAACGGGAGTGCGAAACATATTTTATTATATAGATGCGAGAAATAAGAAATAATATATAATTTATATTTATAATGATATATAAGATAGAATTATTATAAAAATGATAATAAGAAACATACTTTAAAAGTAAAATACTCACCTCTTATATAACAATAACATATATAACGGTTTATTTTGTGGTAACTGCGATAACCACCAGAAAGATACAATATACAATATTCACTTTAATCAGAGACTGAAAGAGGGTGTATGTTACTTACTATCTATAAAAATTTAAAGAGCGATAGTGGATGCGATGCTTAGTCGTTGTACATCTATTTCTGGACGGTAGATACTTTTATACATTTCGTATACCCATGACCCGTGAGTAGACGTGAAATTATTCTCACACAAAAACTATCGACATGAGATCACTGTGACTTTATTACATCACCGTAAAAGAATAATATCGAATAATGAATTACGATAAATTGCCTCATCTCGTTAAAAGTTAAAATAACAGAATTTCTATTGTAATTT
>JABUQX010013070.1:0-5000 GCA_015478945.1 Trachelipus rathkii | reverse complement strand
GGACAAATGACATCTAGAAAGACAAATCGCATCCAGACTAACATATCACACCTAAAGGGAAAATCACTTACATAATGACAAATCACAATTAAAAGAAGTGCGAGTAAAAATTTAATCTACAAGGACAAATCAAACCTATAAAAACAAATTCCACCAATCAAGGACAAATCCCACATATTAAGGACGTCAAACCTATAAAGAAAAATTCCACCAATTAGGTAATTCCACGTATTAAGGACAGATCAAATCTATAAAGAAAAATTCCACCAATTTTAGGACAAATCCCACATATTAAGGACAAATCAAATCTATAAGGACAAATTCCACCAATTAAAGACAAATCCCACAAATTAAGGACAAATCATATATATCAAATGAAAAATACCTTAAAAACCAAAAAAATTCGAGTATAATTCCCAAGACAATTTCATCCTCTTTAGCTAATTAATATTCAGAGAAAATTGTTCATCCTCGTAAAAGTTTCTGATTTACGATCACAAAGAAAGCAAAAGTAGAAGAAGGACTGCAATATTAATTGATTTAATTTGGAACAAAAGGCTAATGACATTAAAATTCTAATTTCTCTTTAGCAAATTGATAAATTCTAAGCTCGCTCATGCGTGCAAACAAACAAACACACATTACTGCATATATATATATATATATATATATATATATATATATATATATATATATATATATATATATATATATATATATATATATATAACATATCTGTATATATATATATATATATATATATATATATATATATATATATATATATATTTATATTGTGATTAGCTCCAATTTTATTATTTCTATTTTGTTTATTATTATTATTATTATTATTATGATTATCATTATTATTATTATTATTATTATTATTATTATTATTATTATTATTATTGGCAAGGTATCAATTAGTCGTAGTAGTAGTAGTAGTAGTAGTAATAATAGCGAAAAGTACTAAATTGACTAATTTTTAGCTTGAGAGTAAATTATTTTATCAAAACCTGGAAAATCTGAAAATCAGTTCAGTTATTTTTACTATTTTATATATATATATATATATATATATATATATATATATATATATATATATATAGTATATATATATATATATATATATATATATATATATATATATATATATATATATATATATATAAAGAACACAATGAGGTAAATTTTTTTTTTTAAATATAAAATATTTTTTTGAGAAAACTGGAGGTGGGGAGATATTATTTATATTTACTTTCAACATGTATATATTACTTGCGTACAAATTTCAAAATACAAAATATAAACAGTTATGGAATTGAAAGACTAATTTAAACTGTATAATAAGTTTGATTTTTGTACAAAATCAATTTCCAAAAACAATAAATGTAATTTTTAAAACTGTACAAAAGAATTACATGTTGCCACAAATTACAAGTTGCCGGAAATTACATGTTGCCAGAACAGTATACAAACTAACTTTGTTATATTTTACCTTCTTCTAACCTTTAAGTGATTATTTTGTCTACATTATTTATTACACATTTGGAAATAATTATTCTGCCCAAAGGATTAAAACTTTTTGGTAAAAATAAACAAACACACACACAAACACGCACAAACACGCACGAACACGCACAAAGCACTGCAAACACACTCACGTGTTACGCAAAATGCCTTGCTTTGCGTTGACGCATGCCAGCGGGGGATATAGTCTTAATATTTTCCTGTTATAAATAAAAAATAACAATAATAATTTCTTTTTTTTTTAGTCCACACAGAATAATTTTATAGGCAAGGCTGTATCCATCAGCATTCACTCGACATATAAATAACTTTGTATTCTCATTTTAAGCAATGTGCAGTTAAGTCCCTTCCGATTACACTCAACTGCACTCAGCACATTTAAATTAATTTTATATTTCGATTATGCAGGTAGTCCTCTATGTATTCTTCCGATTACATTCATTAGTTGCACTCAGAACATTTAAATAATTTTTTTATTTTTTTTTTTTTTTTCTATCCACTCCTTAAGGAGGTAAATCCCTCACAGCGTCCAAACCTCACCCCCATTAAGGATAGATTTTGTTGACCCAGCAACCCTCAACAGTCCTGAATGCGTATAATGGAACCCACATCTTCGCGATCCACATGGATTTCCCTCCAAAGGCAGAACATCTCCCATGCCGCACACCCGAATTTCTCATTCGTTCTATTACCCTCACTCAGCTGATTCAGATCCTCTGCCCGAAGACACCACCTCGAACTATTCCCCCTAAAACGTTCAAACGCAGTCCCTAAAGCACCGGTTTTCTCATCCCATATGCGATTACTCAATGACCACAGAATTCCATCTCCATCACGTATTCAACATGGACACCGCGTCCAGTCGTAAACTATAACCGATGCATTCTAACCACTACGCCATCACGTCCCCCAAATAACCCAGTCCCACAGCGTAAGCGAATCAGTTGACATACGGGGAATCGAACTTCACTCCTCGGAGAGACTAGCCACTGCAGAGACGCAAGAGAGGACTTCGCGAGAAGGCAGAGCGCGAAGAGCATAATCCGAAACCTAGTAAGGTAAAAGCATCCGCTTCGGGAAATACTATGCCTAACCACATCCCACTCCAATTGCATCAATAACCGAAGTTGCTGTTTCTTCTCCAGACCATCATATCATTCTTCTCGATAAATCATGAGTTTACGAAATTATTGATATTGATGATGGATCCAGTAATGTCGGCAAGCATTCACCACTGACAGCCACCTAATGGAGTCTGTTGTCAAACTTAGTTTATTGTTTCATTCGCTCTAAGACACTGCAGGCAGATACCCTGCCCAACATTTGTCCAGATACCCCCCACCAACTCAAGTAAACAACTGTCTCGATGATTAAGCATGGCTGCTTTTTAAGTCTCTCCTATTATACACTCATGCTGCCAATCCAGAACATTAAATAATTAATATTTCTGTTTAAGCAGGTATCTTATGCTATTCTCAGATTACATGTCATAGCTACACCAACATTAAATAATTTGTATCCATGCTTAACAAAGTGTGCTGTTTTAAGTTTCTTTCGATTACACTCATATCTGCACTCAAGCACATCTTAAATATTTGTTATCTCGAGCTTAAAGCATTGCTTTGTTAATTCTCCTTTCGATTAACACTTCATAGCTTTCATATCAAGAACAGTTTAAATAATTTAATATTCTGAATAAGCATTGATTTCTTATGTCTTTTTCAGTACATTCATAGCTACCACTCATAACATTTAAATAACTTGTATCTCGATGCTTTTTAAGCATGTGCAGTTTAAGTTTCCTTCGATTACATGTCATAGCTCAACTCAAGCACATTAAAATAATATAATATTTTCACTGATTAAGCATGTGTATTCTTATGCTTTCTCATTCATTCCATAGCTACCACTACGAACATTAAATAATTTCGTATCTCGAGCGTTAGCCAGTTCTGTTTTAAGCTTCCTTTCCGATTACATAGCTGCACTCAGAACATTAAATAATTTATGATTTGCGGAATGAGGTCAGATTGTTTTTAAATTTATTTAATTACATTAATAACTACATGCCACACTTAAAACTTTCTTCATGTTTTTTAAAATGAATTTTACCTATCTTGTTTAAAACTTAAATTACAATATGTGCCACTGAGGTTTTCCCGATAATTCTGTTTCCGCGATGACTATTTGAGTCTCTTCTTAAAAAACTTTTCATTTTGGAATCCCTTCCTACTTCACCAGAACAATAAGGGCAAACAAAAAAATTAATATCAAGGAGAAGAAAAAAACAAATACTCTTAAATAATATCTTCGTCTCAAAATATTCCTTTTTAATAATCTTTGTCCTTAAGTCAGGACAAATATGCAAACATGTTAACCATAAAAGAAAATGTAAATTTGTGAACGTAAACAACCAAAAAAAAATTAATATAAAAAATTTTATATATATATATTAAAAAAAAAGTATTTTGATATTCTAAATCAGGTTCGTAATGTTACTTACGGAATTTAATAAACAGAGTACTCGGTAAATAAGCCTTTCTTATTGCAATGATTCAACAAAATAGGGGTGAAATTACTGAGCACTATATATATATATATATTAAGATATATATATATAGTATAATATTATAAATATATATATAATATAATATAATATATATATAAATATAAATATATATAAAAATACATCCACCTTATCTTTCCCAGACTGGAGGTAAGGTGCTAACATGCACCGGAAACAAAAGTAGCAGAAAATATGGCACAAGTCGAAAAGAAACCCACCTACCGCCCCGTATATTATTAGTGAAATCGCTCAGCAAAAATCACCCATAACTCACCGACCGCGTGAAGACCCTCACTTTATCTCGTCAATGTCGGTTCCATTCCATTGGCCATCCAAACCAACCCCCTCAAAAAAACACCCATTCACTTCCTATTATACACCATTCTTCCGCCTTTGCCAAAGCTTCATTTCTCTCCTCCAATGCATCCCTCACTATCTCAATCCCTTCCTCCGTACCCGGGGCGTGCTTAAAACATGCAGGCGTACCGCTGCTTCGCAGCTCTTGCTTCATCATTCTTTCCCACAAACCAAAGCTTCAGCTTGCTTCATTTATTCTCTCATACCCCTTTTTTCTTCACACACACAACTCCCTATGCGATTCATCCTCATTTTATCAATTCTCTCACACCTAACACGCCCCTAAATATATATTATTTATATATATATATAAATAATATATAAGATATAATAATATATATACTATATGATATATATATATTATAATATATATATATTATATAATAATATATAAATATATATAGTTACATATAAATTATTAATAATAGTAAAATAAATTATATAATATATAAATTAATATAATAATATAAATATATTAATATTAATATATATATATATATATAATATAATATATATAATACATATAATATATAAAATATATATAGAT
>JABUQX010013069.1:0-20819 GCA_015478945.1 Trachelipus rathkii | reverse complement strand
GCTTCAAGAACTTACTTTTAGTAAATTAAAGAAGGATTTTTTTTAAACAAAAAAAATGACAAAAATGTTCATTTATGTAGATTTTAAATATTGCCACTTATTTTCAATGGTTAAAATAATAAAAACGGTAATTAACTAATTATTTTTTTTTTAGCCAAAAGAATAGGATATAAGAGAATTCTATAACAAAAATTTCTGCAAGTTCCTATAATTAGCTTGATCTATCAAAAATTAGGCCATATATATATATATATATATATATATATATATATATATATATATAATATATATATATATATATATATATTATTTATTTATATTTATATATACCTATACTATATATAATATATATAATATATATATATATATATATATATATATACTAACTATACTATATATACTATACATATATAAATATATATATATCATAATACGATATATCTATATTATATATATACCTTATAACTATATATATATATATATATATAAATAGATAGTATATATATACATCACTATATATATATATATATATATATATATATATATTTGTGATATTTATTGATGAGGACACGCGGGTTCAGTTTTCAAAATATCTTCTGTTGTCTAGGGGATAAATTATTAAAATTTATATTGCTTACTGAATATTAGGACCAAGCTTCAATGAGAGTTTATCTACTGATCTGGAAGCTGTACAGGTTTGCAGAACTAATCAAGATAAAAATGGAGTTTTACTGCGTAAAAAATTTGATAGAATGATATGCCACTAACAAGTTCGAACAACGAAAAAGCCATTAACATAAAATTTTCTTCTTTAAATACAATTCTGGAGTATCAAACATATAAGTAAATTATAAAACCAAAATGTCTTTTCTTAGACTTGATAAGTGTAAAAAAAATTAATTCATATCTTAATATATTAAATGCTATCAAGTCATTTTATCACTATTCATCTAAATAAATAAATTCTACATATATTAAATAACAAATTATCCGTATTATAAAAATAATCTAACATTATCCAAAATCAAAAAACGAAATCCTTAATAAATTTCCATAATTTTATAAATTGGACTGCGGAATCTATTTATATCATCAAAATTATGGCCTTCACAATGTATAGGCAAAGATATATCATGACACAAGCCCCTCTTAAGAAGACAAAGTGACTCATCAACTCTTGTCTTAAATGAAACAGTCATGAACATCTTTGTCTGGAAAGGGAATCGGACTTTCCTTCGGTATTTATATTGTAGCATCATAATCATCCATGTGTAGGTTTCCCCATTACTTGTTTCTTGTTATCCTTTTTGAATTCTTTAAGCTCGTTTCTTTGTCGAATCCGTTTGGTTCCTCTTCTCGACGTTTCGTCCATTCCAGCAGATATCAATCGAGATGGGCAAGATTTCTTCCGCTCTATGAACGGTTTGGAATTTTTCAATTCCAAAATTCTTCCTTTCCAATCCTTCTTCGACCTTTCCTCTGCGCCAAATATCTTGACTGTCATTAAGAACATTTGTGTTTTGAACATTTGTGTTCTCTTCAAGTTTCCCGACTGAAACTTTTTCTCCATGTGTATATTCGTATTGTTCAACAAGAAAAAAGCTATAAGGACGCATTAATCTGGGCGATAACTGACTAGACACCCTAGCCTGTAAAGTTTCAAGAGCAGAGGTTGGATTAGCCTCCTCCGCATCACTCAGGACAACCGCATTATTGTAAGCGCACCCACCCCAGCGTTCTGAAAATGGGACTTTCACATTTTGTCCTTCCGGCGTCTTTAAACTTTCATTAAACCTCTCCATTTCTAGATGGTTCTCAATTTTGAATTCATCTTTTCCATGCATATCAGCGGATTCAATCTTGAATTTCTCAAATTCTTCATCATTATTGTTTGGAGAACAAGTTATATCAATTGACGATGAACATCTCCTCTCCTTCTTAACCAGGACTTGAGGTTTCTTTTGCATGGAATTCAACAGGCATAAAGTCAATCCAAAAATATTGATGAAATAAATTTGAAGTTCCTGAAGTTTAGCCTGATCTTTATCATATGCAACTTTGATTACTGCAGTGATTTCACCAATTCCGTTTTTCTTTTCAAATTTCTCGTCGCCTTTCTCAAACATATCACGGATATTTTTCCCAAAGTGGGATCTGTCTCTTGGAGCATGATTAGTTTATCTTTCCTGACATCTAAGCGCTGGTCTTTGTCTGACCTTAATCTCAACGGATGGTATGCAGCATCAACTCTACTATTAACACACTCAGGCGTCTCTGCCGTCACCTCAGACTGTATTGCCTCTCCGACACTCGTTTCAAGACTGTCTGAGTTTGAGGAATTCCCTTGTTTTTGTAATGGGAGGTTTCCATTCATATTTTCCCATATCTTACGATTTTCTATAGTAGTTTCAGCTTCATGAGTTGCTTTGACAACGGGCGTGTCCTTGCTGATATCGGGTTTGTCACTAATTCCGAACCCCAATATCTCCGGACCTAACGCGCCTGGGATATTTCCCAAAGTTAAATCATAGAGTGCATTTTTTAAACATAAAGCTTCTATATACCCCGTATAGAACGGTGTCTGAATCCAAATTCTTGCTTCTGGGGCTGTCCTAAGGGCGTTGTCTATTAAGAGCATTTTCCTAATTGGGGGGACTACAGGAAATCGAACTTTAAGGTCGGCTATCCCAAACCAGCGCCACCAACGTGTTCGCAGTCGTTTTAATTCTCGTCCCCAGGTAGGTAAAACTCAAACTGCTCTGCGGAAGATTGAACCGGCGTCCTCTCGAATGAGAGTCGGCGAGTCAACCTCCTGCGCCACGAGGCGTTCAAATTTTGTTCAAATATTTTAATATTCATCCGAGTTTTAAAAAATTAAATCATCATAGTAAGTAGAACTTAGCAAGTTACACAACTTTTATTTGGGTATTTTAATATATACCCATTCCATTTACCTCTGATCACGACATGTCCAGTTTGAAACTGTCAAGATGATAATGTTTTGAAGATAGGTTGTTGGGTATATTAAAAAATGTTCTAAAATATATGTAACTCGTCTAATTCAGTTATACTCTGAAAATTTAATAAAAATTAAAAAAAAAAAAAATAGCCAACCAGAATATTCGATTTTGGCAATTTTCACCCCTCTTCCAGATAATGTAAAAATAATATCTACACGAGATATTTTTTTATTTTTGGATTTGGTTTAGAGAAGAAAAGAAGGCATAAACCTAAAACTTTTATCTACTATAGATGTTACTGAATTTTTTTCCCCCTCTTTCTTTCTTTCTTTCCCAGAGATATTTACTCAAAACCGCCGATTCATACTGGGACCAGATGTCAAAGGGTTGTGTATAAAGAAATATACTCTAAATCAAAGTTTTGAAATGACTAATTATGTTTATTCGAAAAAATTCATAAAAATAAGATCTCTAAAAATAATTAGGATTACAGCAAATTTTCTATTTTGACATTTTTTTTTAAGTTAAACATTGAACATGCCCTTCAAGTTAACCAATTTTTTTTTTAATGTATTTTTTCATGAATTTGAATACTTATTAAAATTACATTGTTTAAAAACCAATATATCTTACAAAATTATATAGAACGTATTACTGCAAACCAGTTTATTGAGAGTTAAAGATGCATAAATTGCAATATCAGATTCATTTGAAATTTAAAAATCTAAGATTTTTTAAAAGGATCTTTCGGGAAAAATAAAGTCAAATATCTCAATTGTGCATCTACCTATGTATATGTTTCTTAGTTATACACGAAATTAAAGGTAAACGAGACCGTGTACAGAACCCTGTAGAGACTAACTCCGGGAAGGGAGTGCACCTAAAAAGTTATGGGAGATGATGGGCTAATAAATTCTTGGGGCTTTAATACTTGATAATAAGGCCGCGGCCCTTCGAGTCGCCTCCTACGACATGCAGGACCTACAGTGAAGGAATCTTTTACCCCTACACAGAGGATTATATATATATATATATATATATATAATAATATTATATTATATATATATATATATATTATATATAAATATATATATATAGTATATATATATATATATATATATATATAATTTATACATCATTTATATTTTTATTTATTTTATATATGATGTCATTCCAAATTTTTTTTATCACCTTGTGAATTAAATATAAAATGTTATAAGTAGAGGCAGTTATTTTTATTGTTCTTAGAGGAGATTTACTTTAAAATGTAATATATTAAAAGTATTTTATTGAATCTTTTGTTTAAATACCTCAAGTGCTAAAATATTGACCAAAAGTAAGGAGGAGACACGAACTAAAACTAGATATGTTTTCCTCCTTAATGCTTGTATAATCTTTCAGTTATATTTAATAAATTATATCAGGAAATAATTTTATTTTAGCGTTATCGAGAGGAAATGTTTATTGTAATGTTACTTACTCGTTTTGTTTCTTTGTAGTGCGTGTACAGGTACCTCCACTGCGCGTAAGATATGTGGTTATACTGTATCAATGAACTACCATCCGAGTTTGTCCCTATTGACAAGGTGACATGAAAGATGGTGGTCAACTTTCCAGATCTTTAGGTGGTGTTCAGTTCATTAATGAAAGCAAAAAAAACTTTTTCACCTGGGAAATATGGATGATGATACAGGCTAAAACTTGGTCTTTTTGTTCGCTTATTACTGGGCCGCCAATTGTAGGGGATCCGAACCTTCGAGTTAACCGCGGAGGAAGCTGTCCTGCACTTTGGTGTATTATCTCGGGCTCTGGCGTGAAATTATGTAGGTTCCGCGCGATACACTTGGGGTAAACCGACTCCGGGAGGCTCTTCCGAGGCCACATCCACAGCCTATACTACAGAGTGGGAAGTTGTGAGTCTCTCTGGTTTGTGACCTGTTGTGGGAAGAAGGATTACCCTTCCTCATGAAATATATATGCTCTTCCGGTCCATCCTATTATTTACTTTTATGTTTCCTTCGTTTTATTATATTTGCTCATTTATTGCTACGAAGTCTGTGATATAATTTTTTCTTATGAAAATGCCTCTTCAAGAAAAAACTTTATTAAACCAAGGCGTGCATTACTACCAACTGTCGGGAAATCCCAACTGACCCCACCTCGGTCACTCCTACTCTTAGACCAGCAGGTGTTGCTTTTATTCCTTCTACTGCACCTGAAAGTCCTCTGCATAATCTCAGCGATTCGTCGTCTGGTATGTCCTCGACACCCCAGGTGTCCAAACGGTTGGAGCAATCCAGAAAAGGTGCCCCCCGACCTAGTCGTTCTCATTTATTTACTCCATTTGCTGCTCCTCCTCCGGGAATGCCAGCTGATACATCATTTCCGATATATTTAATCCACTATCTCCAAAGCAGTTACTGAGCAAAGAAACATTATTCTTAGCGATGCACTTCAAAAAGCTTTAGGAGTTGAAGACCCAGTCACGTTAATAAGAAATGGGTTCCTTCTCATTCAAGCTACTATACCCAGAATCAAAGGTTCATCTTGTCATCTTTAACGTCTCTCAGAAAATCCCTTTTTTTCACCCCTGATGAATTAGGAAACCCATCCAAATTAACTATTTATTCTTCCGAACAGTAAAAAGAAGATATTGCCGGCATTTTAAGAAATCTCCAGCAGAAAATATTTCCTGTTACAAACGTTTATAGACTTCCCCCCCTCCCCTCGTCGGGGCTCGCCTGATCCCAAAATCTTCATTTACTGTCGACCTTTATTACTCCTTATCCACCTTCAACGGTGGAAATAGGGTTTACAAGCTACAGTGTTCGTACGTTTATTTCCCGGCCCAGACGTTTGGTCATCCCCGAAAATACTGTAGGGGACCACATGACATATGCCCAGTCTGAGGAGAAGAATTTCACATTCCCTGAGAAATCAAACCACTACAAAAACTGTGGAGGACCCCACAGTGCCTCTTCTTTAAAATGTTCGGCTTACCTGTTTGAACAGGAGGTTTTGGAGTTATGTACCCTACAAAATATTGAGCAGGAGATGCCATTCACCAGCTGATAGACAAATATCCCACAAGACAAAGGCAATTTCATGCTACAATTGCAGCAGCTTCCCGGCCTCCACGTGTTAATCCACCGACTCGACTCCATTCCAGTAGAACTCTTCCCTTTAATTCTAGCGAAACTCGAGCAGTTACTGCAACCTGCCCGGCTGCATTGCCTATGCTATCGACTTCTCAAACAATCCAAAAGCAGCCCTTGATCCAATCTCCCGTTCAAAATGACAACCACCTTCCTTAGAGTATTAGTTTTCAAACAACTAACAATGAAACGAAGTTGGTTTATCCAATATAAAGCTTGGAGAGCATTTCCTGCCAAGACACTGAGATTACCATCCCGATGAGTTCGCCAAACTCACGTAAGAGGCCTGCATCTATGTCCCCTAATCTGTTTCCCACCGTTACTCAATTTCCTGAAAAAGCTAATTTTCCTAAACAAAAAAAGATAGAAGATTAATCACCAAACTAAACTGATTCTTCCGTAAAAATACAAAAACTAGGATAATTGATATTGAAGTTCCAAAGAGCACATCCCTATCTTCCTTCATTAAGGTTTATTATTACAATCAATAATAATTATATAATTATTATTATAATATCCATTATTATTATTATTATTATCATTATGATTATTACTAATTTACGATAGCTTACAGGATTATTCCAGCTCTTCTGACTACCCCATCTCTTCCGAATTTCCTAATTCAGCATTCCCTAAAGGACTCTTTGCCTTAGCGGATGAAATGGATCATATTTCCCAAACGAAACCCGATGTAACGGCCCACTCTCTCTCATGCTTCCCAGAGAGATGAATGGAAAACCGTGATTCAACGCAACACACACCGCAACGACAATGCGCTCACAAGCGTTCAATGCTAAATCTGCTGGTGGCACGAAAGAAGACCAGAGGTTCCCATTCAAGAAATTGTCAATTTTAACACAACTTCACCACACTATAATAGCACCACTGAACCAAACCACTTACTCTGCGCGAACAACACTCACACACACACCGAACCAACAAGATTCCCAACTTATCCAACATATAACCTCTTAAATACAAAACAAGCTGACACTTCTAGTGCCAAACAAATACCATAGGCCTCATACTGAAAACTCCAAAATAACTATCATCACCATTTCCACTGAAATCATGCTGCCTATGAGAAGAAGGGGGAAAAAGAATAAGACTGATCAATCAACACAACTCCATCTAACTAAACAACACTGAATAACAAATTTGGGTTGCTCTTCACACAAAGAACAACCAAATGATATACACAATGATAGAGAGAGATTAAAATATAGAAGATATATCGCATCACACTCACTCTCCCAACACAACTTCAGCTATAGCAAACACACACTCACCAAAAAAATAAAACCCTGGTAACACTACAACAAAAATCACTCATCGTTGTAAAAGTAGACTCATACTTACCCAGGCAATAATGATTGACTCTCTCTCTGTAAGAAAGAGAACACAACGTACTCACAGCCATCAATCTACCATACACCCACATCATAGAATATACCCTCCAACACCAATCCAACACAGAAACTAGCCGCTAATAGCACACTCACATCTGCTCTACACAAGAGACTGCTAATACAAAAACATAATAAAAACACGCTCAACATCACAATATAGAGAAAAGCTTTAACAAAATTGACGCCTCAAACAAATATAGGAATTTGCGTTAAAGAACATATAATGAACCAAATGGCCACGCGGTGCACTGCCATAGAAAATGATTTGGATCATAAGATGTGAACGTTTCTTGATCCAAGATTCAAAATCAGACATCTCAGCAATGTGCAAGGATAAGAATACTATTTTTACCGTTACATATATAGGAGTAATTTTAATCCACACAAAGTAGTTCATATTTTCGTTCTTTAAAATAATAGTGTTGTTAGTGTTCAAAGGTGGAATATATTTCCTCCACAAAGAATAGGATTAAGTTCAATTTATGGTGATGTAAGAAGGGTAGGAAAAAATCTTAATAAACAATTTTATATATAATATATATATATATTATATAATATTATATATATATATATTATATATATATATATATATATATATAATAATAATATATCTATATATTAATATATATATATATTATATATATATATATATATATATTATAATGAAAAATAAACCAAATCAAACTGATAATCCCAATATATAATTTCTATCAATATTTGAATATAGCATTTTAATAATACAAAAATAAAAATGATTTTCCATTCAGTTCTAAAAAGGTCAAAAGAAGACTAATAAAATCAAGCTTTTCATTCTTAACATTGAAATTGCAATGCACATACTAATAATAATATAAAACATTGGAGATTTTATAAGCGCTCTTAAAAACGTGGCGTTAAAAAAAGCACTGCGCTAACGCTATTCGAATAGGTTAACGCTTGAATAGATGGAGCACTGCATTAACCATTAGCCAATTCGAAGAAAAAGTGGATCAAGTCAGTAAAGGAATGTCTGGAGCAGAGAAATGAGAGTTTGGCAGAGGCGAGAATAAAGGTGCGTAATAGGAGTGAATGGCGGGGTTTTGCGAGGGGGTATGGTTGTGGCCCACCTGGGCCAGGGGATGAACCCTTCACTTGACGATATGCAATAGTGAGGGTCCGTCGCGGTCCCGTGAAGCTCTAGGGTGGATTTTCTGACTGTGACGAGTTCTCACTAATAGGTATAGAGGGGGCGGTAAGGCTGGGCTTTCCTTTCGGCTTGTGTCATATTGTTCTATAACTTTTCTATTTCTGGTGCATGTAATGCACCTTACCCCAGTCTTGGGAAAATAGGTAGATGATATATATATATATATATATATATATATATATATATATATATATATATATATATATATATATATATATATATATATATATATATATATATATATATATATATATATATATATATATATATATATATATATAAATATATATATATATATATATATATATATATTATCCCTTTTAACTCAATTTACCATCCGCCGTGAAGATAACGGCGAAGAGATCACCTCTTTTCGGCTGATTTCCCAAAGGCTATGTGTCTAAGGTTGTTAGATTTGGTTTCCACGCGGTATAGTAACAGGTATACCGTGGGGGTAGCCAGATCTAGCCACCTTTAGTGATATATCGAACCTCCAATTTCGGGGAGTTTGAGACTTCCAAACCCCAACAAAACTAGTATCCCTACTTGGGTCTTCATTACCTCCTCGCAGACGAAGTTTGGGTTTCTCATCCCCTTCCGATGCTGGGACCCTAAAAATAGGGTCCAGTGGCTATGCCACCACCGGAAATGAAAAAAAATTAGAGAAATAAATATTAAAAAGGTTAATTAATATATATTAATATATGTTTATTCCTTACACCCATCTGTAGAGGAAAACTAAATAGTTTCAGAGATGTACCGGAGGGTGGCCAAATTTAGCAACATTTAGCGATATATCGTATCTCTCCAATTTAGGGAGTATGATGCATCTGATCACCACCAAAATTCATACCACACATGGTATGTTATTACATCATCGCAGACGAGGTTTGGGTTCCCCACACCCCCAGAGAGGGGGTGACTGGTCCCCAAAGTAGGATGTTGGCTATGGCATTGCTGAAAAAACTTAATATATATTAATATTTGTTTATTTCCTACCCCCATTCATGACATGGAGTACAGACTCGTAAAGTTGGGTCCCTAGCTACGCCATCCTCTTCGAAGAAAAAATAAATAAATGAGAATAGGTCACAGCCCTTACAAAGAAACCTATGAGGAGTCGGAGCTGAAACATGAATCCGAGTTGTCGGAGCTAGAAACAAACAGAGTTTGACATGTCAATCTATATTCAAACCAAATAATGTGCCTGACTATTATTATTATTATTATTATTATTATTATTATTATTATTATTTTATTATTATTATTATAAGGAAGGACAAAGAAATTGATAAAGAGACATGAAGTGGGAATTTAACAAATAAGGCTATGAATGTAAGGTTCTTTTGATATACCATCAATAGACTATCGATCCCATCAAGAGACTAAACTATAAATTTACACTTGAAGTTTGAGAGCAGCAATATTAAATCCATCTCCTTTATGGCTGGCAACCAGAGACAATAAATTTAATTTTTTCTTCTGTGCTGCAGACGACTCCAGTTCATACATTGTTGAGAGATTTAAAACGAGCGCTTCGTGCAAAAATCTCTCCGGTCGCGCTTGGATAGCTTTTTCTACAACTCTGATCGCATCTCGTATCTTGCCAATGAACATCAGACAAACACCCAGGTTGTTGATTACCTGCAAAAGCAACAACAATTTCAGTCTCATTTAACGCTTCTTATAAAGTATAGCAATATATCAAATTAGGATGTATATATCTTTTACATTTAATATCAAAAAATTTTCCTCCCAAATTCCAACCTTCCCCCTCTCTCTCTTCCTAAAGGGAGGAAGTTAGGTAAAAAAACAAACAAAAAAACAAAAAAACAAAAAAACAAAATAAAATACACAAATTATTTCATTTTTTATTCTCTAACTTCGTACCAAAATGGATGGATTCTTATTTAACAAGATAATAATACTTAACTAAACATTTTTGATATACTAATTAATGATACGAAATTCTTCGAAATTTTATAAGTATAAACACAACTCACTAATGGTAATAACCAAAATTATTACCAACTTGATACGTTAAACGAGTACACCTCCTCCTTGATTAGGGCTCTGCCCGTGAGTGATGGTGTTTATCTCTGTAAAAAAAAAAAAAAAAAAAAAAACTGCATAATACACAACTATGTATTTTATATCAACGTCATTTCTCATATATAAACAAATTAGTATGTGCAATCCCTTAATATTTAATGCAGGTTACAACTACAGGAACAAAACTGTTCATATATTACGTAAGTTGTACTTTCAATAAAAAATGGTGGGACCAAAATGATAAAGTATAAATACAAACAAGAAAATCAACCAAGTCCAAAATAAGTGTTACAGTTATTGCAATCATGTATGGCGGGAGATTACTTAAATGGTGAATTCAAGGTTGTCACATTTCTTTGCATTGTTATGTAATATGGTTAATACATTATAAGTCATTATAATATAAATATTAAATAAAAGCAACAACTTACTAATGGATTTTCTGGCGATACTTTATGAGCCTGTTCAAGTATTTGAGCAGCATTTCCAAAGTCATTTTTAGCACATGATATGAAAGCAGAATGTAGAAGTCCTTGGACAGGATCGTAGTTTCCTCCTGTTGGAGAGTGCTCCAAATGTCTTTTAAATGATTCCTGTAAAGATTAAAAATATAGAGCAAATAAGTTTTTAAAATAAAATAATCCAAATGTATCATAATAATCATTATAATAATAACCTTGATTCTGTTAAAATCCTATTAAAAACATTAAATATCTAATGTTCAATGCTTTAACAAAACAAAAAATGCTAAATAGAACTAAATGTCAATCATTTTCCTTTTATGTATAAATTTTCCTTTAAAAACAAAAAGGTTCAAAGGCAAAATAAATACCTGTGCTGAATTAATGTCTCCCAAATTTAAGCAGAGCCTTCCTAAGGCCGAAAACAGACCTGAAGTCGATTCTTTATCTTCCTTTAACAAAGCTTGCAACAAGGTACTTGATAACCGGAAATCCTAATTTTAAAACAAAAATAAATAAATAATTTTAATAAAAATTTAGTACAAGAAACTGCTTCTATATTTAAAACCACCAATAAGTGTCGAATTGATGGGACAATATCCTCTCTCAGTAATTTGATGTTCCATAACAAATTCTGAAGTAAAAACATCATCCTTTACCTTTAGAGAAACTGCACATCTAGTGAGAGAATAGAGTACTTTAAGTCTTCTGAGCTTCCACACCTTAATAGATTCCTCCCTCTTTTCCTTCTTATACACCTCTGAACCATCTTCAGTTAAACCGTTCATAAGATTTTCAATAATCTATAAATTAAAAAATAAATATATAAGTAATATGCCATTAAGGCGCTCTTTTTTCATTTTGTAAGTTAAGAGAGATGCATGGTTAAGTGTTGTGTGTCTTAACATTCCTCAAGCAATAAGGGAATAATAATAATAATAATAATAATAATAATAATAATAATAATAATAATAATAATAATAATAATAATAATAATAACAATAACAATAACAATAACAACAACAACTTATTTCAATTCATCTAACCAGCTAAAACAATGCCGTTATCTGGGGGGAAGGAAGGCGGGAGGATTCTTACTCGAAGTTTTTTGGTATGAAATCTTTGTGGAAAGATGTCTGCTAATTTTAGCAAAAAGCCAACATTTAAACTTAAATTTATTTTCATGCAACCTTTAAATAACAAAAGACCTAATTATTGAGCATTCACTTTTTTTCGGAACTTGCGAAACTGCTTCGCCTCCTGAGTTATAATTTTCAAACTACAAAAAATAATCCGTGAAGGACTTACAAGTTTTTCAAGAAAATTTACGAGCCGATCTTCAAGAAACTTGCAGAAAACTTTAAGGTAAGATTCCTTCTCAAATTCTATTTTCCTCAGATAACTGGTTGAAGTTTAGCTGTTATTTATTATTATTTTCCTATTATAATTTCGCATTTATTTATTTAGAATATAATTGATCTTTTACCATATATTTATCATACTTCATTTAAATATACTTAAATAAGTTAAGATTTTGGTTACAAATAAGGTACTAATTGCGTATCAAAATAAGGCTAATCTGCATTTTTTTAAAAATCTTAACACAACAACAACAACAACAACAACAACAACAATAATAATAATAATAATAACAATAATAATAATAATAATAATAATAATAATAATAATAATAATAATAATAATAATAATAATAATAATAATAATAATAATAATAATAATAATAATATTAATAACAATAATAATAATTTTTTTTTTTGAGAGGATGTACAGGGACCTCCAACAGCACACAAGAATGCGGCTATACCGTGTTAGTAAACCGACTACAGGAGAAATCCCTAACCGAACGAAATAGGAACAAGGCTGAGATGGTTAGATCTTATACAAGATGTTCAGCTTCAATAGGAAGGCAAAAACTCGATCACTACGAAAGTGAGAAGATTCGGATAAGATGTGCGGAAGGCGATGCTGGAGAGGTATAGCGAGCACATCTAGGAAGAACTTACTTCTAAGGGTCAAGATGACCTCGCAACCCACAAAGATACGAACGACTGTAAGAGGACAATTGGAAGAGCAAGATGGGCAGGTCGGGGGATACTTCCGCGCCATAAGAAATCCATGGGTGAGGTTGTTATGACCCAGACGCAATTGAGCCAGGACCACCTCCAAGAGGTCACTCCTTCTACTAGATGGTTACTTCCACAGAGGAAAGCTGACCTTTCCCACCCAAAATAATCTAAAGCCGAGATTGAACACAACGAGACGTGTCAACATAGGAAGAAATGCTTGTATCAAAACGTTCAAAGGTTGGAAGACTTGTGTTGAGGCATCCCAACGAGAAATCCTGCAAAATACACAATATCCAATCGGCAATGGGGGACGTAACAGTCACCCCATAAAGGGTGGAGGAGGTTAAAGTCACCGAAGACTAACTGGGCGGCGGGAGATTTGAAAAGATCGACAAGGTCCTTCTTGGTATATTTACAGCTGGGCGCTAGGTACATTGAGCACGGTTTAAGCGGTGTTTCAAGATGCATACGAGCCGCTACATGTAAGGGAGTGGAGAGGGGAATTTGAGTGAATGGGACAGATTCGTGAAGAAGGATAGCTGCATTCCCTCTGTCGCTTACTCCACGATTCAGGGAAATAAGGGATTCCTTGTACCTTTGAAGGTTGTAAAAGGTGTCGGTCGCGAAGTTGTAGTTCTTGTAAACAAACAGCTAACGGCTTATAAGCTACAAGTAACTTCTTTAGTTCTTCGTAATTGGCAAAATATCCACGACAGTTCCATTGGAGGAAACGTGCCATAAATGGTAATATATATAATCAAGGTCCAGGGCGATCCGTGACAACATATAGTCACTATATTTTAGGAATTGGCAGTCCTATCAGAGGAAAAAGTATGATGGTCCCGTAAGCTCCTGGACGACCCACTAACTGGAATGTCAAAAACCGGTGGAAGGGGAAGATCATGCAGCAGGGATATGTGAGAACTACCTTGCTCACGAGAGTGGTTCCTGGCCACCACAGGAGAGGGCTCTCTGAAGAGGCGTGCCAAGTCACACTTTACATTTCGAACATTCTTCCTAACTCGCGCACACCTGCCAGACTTCTTAGCAGATTGGGAAGGGGCTGTGTCCTTCCAAGAGGTGCTTCATCAAAGGCTGGGAAAGATGGAAGAGAATGACAAGTAGGGATGGTGTCATCGGGAGTGATAGGCGACATATTGGAAGACAAATGTGTGGTGTCCGTAGCCATATTTTCGGGATCTATCCGCGGCCGAGAAGAGCCAGATAGTTCAAACGACGGTTCCGGATTCAAAGTGGGTGGAGGAGAAGAGGTAGTGAGGGAAGAAGACTTCTCTATCCTGTGTTCACCAGTAGCCAACCAACCCTCAACACACATCGAGACAGCGCCAGGTCTTCCCGAAGGACGACCGCGGCAGCGCAAGGTCTCATGCAATACCTCCTCTGACCTCCCATTGAAAAGGGACCCCAGTTTCAGCAAGTGGGAATCCTATGGAAGAAGGGTAGTCCGAAGAGCCCACTGTGGCATCGGAGTAAGTTTCAGAATCACTTGAATAATGTAGAAGAGAAGCGATTTTAGGCGGCAAGAGTAACGTCAGATCAGAACGGGCAGAAGTTAATCCACTGTTCCGTGTTTGTCCACGTGGGTTTCCAGAGTGGCGAGCCCGTTTTGGCAGGACAGAGACAGGTTCCCCAGTGCAAACGGGTTCCTCTTGTTTAAAGAAGTCCGTGGCTCGATATGCAAGCGAGTACAGATGTCTGGTCTGGGAAGCTCCGCTCTTGGACGATCCTTCGCGAGCGTTAAGAGGGTATTGTTGTTTCCCCGGAGAAACCGAAGCAGGTCGCTTCCGAGAGATAGTACAGTTGAACTCGGAGGAAGCACATGGACGCTTGCCATCGATCTCAAACGCTGAACAGGTCGCTTAATCAGATATCCTCTTGGGAGCGCCATGGACCTCTGCAAGGTGAGTAACATGAGAGGGTCGTGTGTGTTGGCGACGAGTGGTCCGGAGGACCATGGTAGAAGATTTGGGAGGACAATTGGCCAGAGCAACAGGAATCACCACGCCAAGTGATTCGTTACCCGGCACTGAAGTGTGAATATGGGAACTCGAAAGTGGAACACAAGTTCCGGACAAAACGCACGGGGGCGATGGACAATGTTAGAGGCAACCGCAGAGGGTTTGTTCGTTGCCGCTGCTTAAGAAAGAGGAAGATGAACCAGCTTCTCCTTTGCATGGCGGGTAGCTTCAAGACGGTCATACTTATGAAGGGCGCACTACTGCTAAAGGATTTACTTCTTCAAGAAGAAGGGACAGTGCAAAGAGGAGGATGAGTGGGTTTTGGTTCTAGAGGCAGCACGGATCAGGATGGAACCGTTCCTCATTGCAGTAGCCTGTGGCTCAGCTGTTTGAAGAGCAGCTTCCAAAGCATCACTAAGGATGAACTGGCTGATAGAAGTCATTGGACGTGATGAAGTCGAATGTAAATGAAAATAAAGCGGGTAGGAAGTAAGACTTGGGAACCCTGGAGGGAGTGGCTCTAAAAAAAGCGATCGTTGGAGTTTGTTTATTCTGGCGCTAAGGAATGGGACCCTGTTGACGCAGGGGCCCCTGGGATGGCTAACGTAAGTTTTGATTGATTAGGTTATTCTGAGAGGCCATAACAGCCTCAGCTGGTTTAGACTGGGTAACCCTCGAAACAGGTCCATAATTTAGGATTATTGGTTGGGGTAGTGGAGTACCAGCCATTTCATAAATAAGGGTATCAAAGCCCCTATTGGTCGCTGGTCGATAATTGGCCAGGAAGGGGTTGGGCTTGGGGCCCGACAGATGGTGAATTTCGCCATTCTTTAAAGCGGTTATACTTTTATTTTTACCCTCAAAGATTCTCCTAGTAGACATCAGCTCCGCAATAAATAAACACAAATGATGAATATAAACATATATCCCGGGAGAGTAACCGCGGAAACCGCGCCTACCACATTCCCAGAACATAATACCTCCCTCCTAGAAACCTCACTCTGTAGGGTTCGTAATGGGTGTGGCCTCGAAAAAGCCTCCGGAACTCAGCGACTAGTCCCTAATTAAGATGAAAAATAGTAGCCATGCACCGCACGCATAAGACACGAAACCCAAGATTATACACCCAAGTGCAGGACAGACTCCTCAGTGGTTAGGAAAGGTTTGGGTCCCAAACAATAGGCGGCCCGGAGAAAAGCAAGAATAACCGGTTTTTGACTTGTACTCTCCAAATGGAGGAAGGAGGACAAGATGGGCATATGATACACACAGAGACAACAGCTCGATAGCCACCAGGATTCAGGGGGAGATTTTCAGAAGAGAGCAGGAATACATAGGGTAGAACATACAGAAAACAGAGGAGAAGGGATATAAGCTGGGATGGGACGGTACGAAGGGATAATAATGTAATAATAATATCAATATATAATAATGAATAATAATATAATAATAATATATATAATAATAATAATATAGAACATAAATGAAAAGTAGGACAACTATGAAACAAACAGAAGGTGAAAATCAACCAAAAATAATAACGTAAATCTTCGCAGATACCATTCGAAAAAGGTATGTGAGCCCCCCCACCACATGTAGAAATTGCAAAATAAAGAGGGATAATATAATAATAATAATAATAAAATAAATAATAATATAATAATAATAATAATAATATAATAATAATAATAATATTTCATTTGAATTTATTCTTACTATTATACAAGTTGCAGGACTTTTTAGGCCGGTCAAGACGAGTAAGTCCATTTCACTGTGTGCTTTCCAAGATCTGCGGAAGTTCAGCGCCAAAAGCCTAACAATTATATATATATATATATATATATATATATATATATATATATATATATATATATATAATATATTAATATATATATATATATATATATATATCTATATAATATTATATATATATATATATATATATATATATATATATATTATATTATATATATTATTCTTTCTTTCTTCTTCACCTTCCTCTTTGCCCCAGATTGGGGGTAAGGTGATGTACAAGCATCGGAAAAGAAAAGCAGTAGGAGAACATCACACAAACGTCGAAAAGAAGCCCAGCCTTACCGCCCTCTGTACGATTAATTAGTGAGAGCTCGTTCACAGACAGAAAATCCACCATAAAGCTCAGGGGACAGCGACGGACCCTCACTTGGTAAATCGTCATGTAAGGGTTCCTATTCCCTGCCAGGTTGGCGCACAACCAGTTCTTGAATCGACTATTTTATATATCATGCACTCTTTTATTCTCGCCTCTGCCAACTCACATTTCTCTCCTCAGACATTCGTTCACCGACTCCAATCCACTTTCTCTCGTCTCCCAGCCGGTCGGTTCCAACACACTCAACACTATACATCCGCTAAACCAACCGACTAATCATCCAATCCTTTCCACATACAAACCATCTCAACATACTTTTCATTTATTCTCGTCATTTTACCCCTTTCTTCACACGCCCAAAACCATCTTCATAATTACGTTCCTTCCTCTCTTTCAATTCTTCTCACACGTAGCACAATGAACCTAAGATTGTCCATCTGACACATTGAACTTTAGATCTAATACTTCTATTCCAGACCATAGTCTGACTACCATACAATAACACAGGTAACACATAACCTCATGTAAGACCCTAGCCACTCAAGATTAGTCCTTTGCATTCACCAACGTTTTTATTGCACCAGCCACCTTCCTGCCATTCAAAACTTTCCTACTTACACTCTGCATCGTCCGTTCCATTCCATCTCGAACATATACCCTATATTTAACTTAGACACATGTTCCTAAGGCTGACTCACTTCATCTAACATAACTTCACAGCCTAGAGGAGTGTCCTCCCACTTCACAACCATAATCAACCTTACTCTTATCCACCGTTTTACTTTCAGGCCCCCTCCTTTTACACACCCTGCCAAATCTCTCTATCCAATCCTCTCAAACTCTCTTCAGATTCGCGCAACACAGACCAAATCATCCGCATATATAGGTAGGGGCACCCTCCACTCCTTCCATTCTCCCACCATTCTAACACCATTTCCCTGCCATCCCCACCTCAAATTCTTTCCTAACCCCATCCATTATACAAATTGTAACTCAAGGAGACATAACACAACCCTGTCTTACTCCGCTATTAATCCTAAACCAATTCACCATTGACACTCTATTTATTCTTACACACCACACGCTTCAACACACGCTTCCTATCGTCATACATACTTTTTGATTCCATTCAAAAGCCTACACCAATCACGAAGCTTAATAATCACTAACACCTGCCATAGACTCCCTATTACTCTATCATCCGCCTGTTGCAAATCCATAAAACCTAAATACATTTATTCTTCTCTCTCATTTTCTCAATCATTGTTTTCAATGTAAGATTTTGAACTCAGATATACTACCACTTCTAAACGCACCCTTGTTCTTCACCAATCAGTTCCTTCCAGTCACTCGACGCACTCTTCGATCATAAATCCAGCAAATACCTTCCTAACAACACTCGTAAACTTATTCCCCTATAATTTCTACAGTCCCCTTTTCTCCCTTACCTTATATAAGTGGTAACTTTACCCGCTCTCCTCCAATCGCTTGGAACTATACCCTCTATAAACGCTTTATTACACAACTTCCAAATCCAATCAATCACCATTCGCCTCCGTTCTTGATCATTCACCAGTATTTCATCTTATACCCTGCAGATTTACAGTTCTTCAACTTTTTCACTCTACCTCCCATTACCTCCTCTTACTAATAACCTGATCCACAAATAACTTTTCATTCTTGCACCATCCAATCTCAGATTTAGTTCTCTATCATCTTCATTTCTGTTAATATTTCACTGCATTCTGGACATGGTTCTTTCAACACTCCTCTCAATACCTACTTCATCAGTTACAAAGCACCATCCTTGTTCATTATTCTATAGCAGATTCCCTTATTCTCCTTCTTAAAGATTTCGCGCTTCCTTCCAGAAGAGCTTCCATTCCTGTAAGTCCCACCCATCTTCTTTCCTTTAATGAACTTTTATTTTTTCTCCCACATATTACCCCATGCATTATTTCTTTATTCCTCTTTTTATTTCATTGTCTTTCTTTTGGAGTCTTCATCATTTGCTTTTTTAGTACATTCACCACGCTTCTTTTTTACCTTTACCGCTTTCATCACCTTCTTCATTCCACCATTCACTTTTAGCATTCTTACTTCCTACCTTAATACATCCATATACTTCTTTTACACTAGCAACAACTTCTTCCTTCATTTGCCCCAGATTTGTTCAGTCAGTTGCAACTTGTTCACATTCAATACCGTTATTTACTAGCGAGCGCTCTACATACTTATCCTTACTATTATCTTGCTCACTTAACTTCTACTCTTAATTTACTCTACTTCTTTCGTATCACCTTCCTCTGCATCCAAGCCCCCACTAACTTATTTTACAATGAACAACATAATGATCTGAATAGTCCCATTCCTCAACCCCTAACTGATTTAACATCCACACACTTCAACATCTCCTTCTTCACGAACACTATATCAATCATACTTTTCACCTTCGATACCATCTCTACCTACACAACTCTAGTATACTTATGGATACTCTTGTTGTGTTTAAAGAAACTTACACACATAGCTCTCTCTTCACAGAAATCATCACCTCCTACCATTCTATTTCTCTCCGCCAACCCAAAACCACTGTTATAACCTCCTTTTGATCACGCCTATCCAACCATTCCAGGTCCCCCAAACTATTAATCTTGAAAGCTCCTACTCACCCCATCCAGAAACATCATTCAGATTAATCCCAAAAAATTCGTACTCTCTCACGTTTCCCACTCAGATGGACCATCACGTCACAACAGACACATACCCTTGAACCTTTTCCAAAACTTAATTTAACCATTAGAATTCTAGGACTCACACAATCAAAGTCTACCATAGTGTGGTGAGCTGACTGCATAGAGAGTTTATGTTTGTATCATATTATATATAGTGTTTATATTATTGTTGGGGAGAGAGAGAAAAGAGGAGGGAGGGAGAGAGAGAGAGAACGAAAGAATGGTAGGTTGATAGATTTTGGAATAAATGTGAGTGAAAGTGGGGTGGGTGGCCAGACGGCATCAGGCATAAACATCCTATCCTCACCTCCTTTCCGTCAGTCTTTCTTACCTATGGTTATAACTTTCCTGTCCACACGCTCGTCTGGCATAACTTTTGGTTTGAAAGTGAATGATTGTGGTTTTTCTATTTTCTTAACAATGTATTACTAATATTTATTCTTTTCTTCCGGCAGGGATATATATTTTTTTTGTAATGAGTAATTATTTTTTCTGAGGACGACAAACTGTGACTGGACTGAACTGACTGTTGTGGACAATTGCAGTCCTAAGATTGATTTTTTTTGCATTTAAGGTAATATTAATTATTAATTATTATTATTATTCATTTATTATTATTATTATTTTATTATTATTATTAATTATTATTTATTATTATCATTTG
>JABUQX010013068.1:7500-24788 GCA_015478945.1 Trachelipus rathkii | reverse complement strand
ATTCAAAAGATTTCATGGCGAGAGTCAAACAAAAGATTTCATGGCAGAGTCAAAAAACAAAAAAATTCATGGCAGTCAAAAAAACAAAAGATTTCATGGGCAGGAGTCAAAACAAAAGATTCTATGGCAGAAGTCAAAAAAAAGATTTTGTGGCAAGTCAAAAAACATAAAGATTTCATGGCAGAGTCAAAAACAAAAGGTTTTTTTGTGCCAGATGTCCAATAACAAAGATTTCATGGCAAGTCCAAAAATCAAAAGTTTTTGTGGCAGGAGTCAAACAAAAGATTCATGGCAGAAAAGTCAAAAACAAAAGATTTTTATGGCAGAGTCAAAAACAAAAGATTTCCAAATGGCAGAGTCAAAAACAAAGATTCAAGGTCGAGTCACAAAACAAAAGATTCAATGCTGAGTCAAAAACAAAGAATTCATGACAGAGTCAAAAAACAAAAGAATTTCTGGCAAAATGGGAAAAAACAAGAAGATTTTCAATCAAAGCGTCAAAAACAAAGATTTCATGGCAGAGTCAAAAAACAGTCCCCCTCCAAAGATGTCAAAAACATAAAGATTTTGGCAGAGTGTCAAAAACAAAAGATTTCATGCATGATGTCAAAATAACAGATGTTTTTTGTGGCATGAGTCAAAGCAAAATAGATCATTTCCAGAGTCATAAAACAAAAGATTTTTGGCAGAGCAAAACAAAGATTCATGGCAGAGTTCAAAAACAAAAAAGACTTCTTGTTGTGCAGAGTCTATAAAACATAATAGATTCTATTGGCCAGATGTCAAAAACAAAAGAATTTCATAGCGTAGTCAAACAAAAAGATTTCATGGCAGAAGTCAAAAACAAAAGAGTTTCATGGCAGAGTCAAAAACAAAGATTTCATGGCAGTCAAAAAACAAAAGATTTCAGGCAGAGTCAAAAACAAAAGTTTTTGTGGCAGAGTCAATAAACAAAAGATTTCATGGCAGAGTCAAAAATAAAAGATTTCATGGCAGAAGTCAAAAACAAAGATTTCATGGCAGAGTCAAAACAGAAGATTTCATGGCAGAGTCAAAAACAAAAGATTTCATGGCAGGTCCATAAAACAAAATGTTTCATGTGAGTCAAAAACAAAAAGATTTCATGGCAGAGTCAAAAACAAAAGATTTCTATGGCAGAGTCAAAAACAAAAGATTTCATGGCAGAGTCAAAAGAAACAAAAGATTTCATGGCAGATCAAAAACAAAAAGAATTTGCATGCAGAGCAAAAAACAAAAGATTTCATTGGCAGAGTCAAGAAAAACAAAATGATTCATGGCAGAGTCAAAATACAAAGATTTTTTCATTGCAGAGTTAAAAGAACATAAAAGAATTTCAATGGCAGAGTCAAAACAATAAAGATTTCTATGCAGATATCAAAATACAAAATATTTTCATAAATAGGTCCAAAAACAAAAAAAAATTCATGGCAACAAAAAACAAAAAGTGATTTTATGTGGCAGAGTCAAAAACAAAATAGGAATTTATTTACCTTAATTGGCATAAGAGCCTTCCAAAAGACAATAAGATTTCTCATTAGTGGCAAGAAGTCAAAAAACAGACAGAACAAAGTATGTATGTGAGCAGAGTATACACAAAACACTAAAAGATTTCATGGCAAGTCAAAAAAAAGTTTTTTGTTGCAGGAGATCATAACACTAAAAGATTTCATGGCAGAGTCAAAACAAAAGATTTCATGGCAGACTTTAAAAAACAAAAGATTTCACTGGCGGTATAAAACAAAAGATTTCAGGGCAGAGTCAAAAACAAAAGATTTCAATGCAGAGCAAAAACAAACAAAATATTTCATGGCAGAGTCAAAAACAAAGATTTCATGGCAGAGTCAAACAAAAGATTTCATGGCCGAGTCAAAAACAAAAGATTTCAAGAGTCAAAAAACAAAAGAATTTCATGGCAGAGTCCAAAACAAAAGTATTTTTCATGGCAGAGTCAAAATCAAAAGTATTTTTCATGGCAGAGTCAAAAAAACAAAAAAGATTTCATTGCAGAGTCAAAAACAAAAGATTTCATGGCAGAGTCAAAAACAAAAGATTTTGTGGCATAGTCAAAAACAAGTTTCATGGCAGAGTCAAAAAACAAAAGATTTCATGGCAGAGTTAAAAAAAAACAAAAGATTTCATGGCAGAGTCAAGAAATAAATTCTTGAATGAAAATCAAAGTTTAAAACGAAACTTCAAAACCTTTAGCTAATAAATTCCAAAATTAAAGATAATATTCCAAGTACTAAAATGTTAAGTTATAAAGATTGTATTCAACACGTGTTCCAAAATAACAAAAAATTTTCAAATGGCAGAGTCAAAAACAAAATGTTTACACTGCAGAGTCAAAAACACAAAAAAATGTCATGCAGAGTCACAAAACAAAAAATTTCATGGCAAATGTCAGAAAAACAAAAGTTTTTTTGTTGCTAAGTCAAACAAGAATTTCATGCAGATGTCAAAAAAAACGAAAAGATTTATGGCAGAGTCAAAACAAAAGATTTCATGGCAGAGTCAAAACACAAGATTTCAATGGCATTGGTAAAAACAAAGATTTAACATGGTAAACAGAGTCCAAAAAAACAAAAGATTCATGTGCAGAGGTCAAAAAACAAAGATTATCATGGCAGAGGTCCCCTACACGAAGAGTTGTTGTGGCAAGTCCAAAAACAAAAGATTTCATAGCAAGTCAAAAACAAATGTTTTTGTGGCAGAGTCCAAAGCAATAAGATTTCATGGCAAGAAGGTCCAAAAACAAAAGATTGTTTTGGCAGAATCAAAACACAAAGATTTCATGGCAGAGTCATATGTCCAAGACTTTGTGTCAGAAGTCAAAAAACAAAGTTTCTATGGCTGACTCTACAAAAGATTTCATTGGCAGATCCAAAACAAAGGATTTTCATGGCCGAGTCAAGAACAAAATAGTTTCAATGTCAGAAAGTCAAAAAAAAAAAGATTGTTCATGGCAGAGTCAAAAACAAAGATTTCATGGCAGAGTCAAAACAAAAAGGATTTCATGGCAGTAGTCAAAAAACAAAGATTTTCATGCAGAAGTGTCAATAAACAAAGATTTCAATGGCAGAGTTAAAGAAAACCAAAAGATTTCAATGGCAGAGTCAAAACAAAAGATTTCATGCAGTGTCAAAAACAAAAGATTTCATGGCAGAGTCAAAACAAAAGATTTCTGGCAGTCAAAAAACAAAAGATTTCAATGGCAATGAGTCAAAAACTAAATTTCATTGGGTAGAGTCAAATACCAAAGATATAATGGCAGTCAAAAAACAAAAGATTTCAAATGGCATGAGTCCAAAAACAAAGTTTTTTGTTTGCATTTGAGTCCAAAAACTAAAAGATTTCATGCAGAGTCAAAAACAAAAGTTTTTGTGGCAGAGTCAAAAACAAAAGAATTTCATGGCAGAGTCAAAACCAAAAGATTTTATGGCAGAGTCAAAAACAAAGATTTTCATGGCAGAGTCAAAAACAAAGATTTCATGGCAGAGTCAAAAACAAAGAGATCATGGCTGAGTCACAGAACAAAAGATTTCATGGCAGTGTCAAAAACAAAAGATTTCAATGGCAGAGTCAAAAACAGAAGATTTCATGGCAGAGTCAAAAAGAAAAGATTTCATGGCCGAGTCAAAAACAAAAGATTTTGTGTCTTTCATGGCAGAGTCAAAAACAAAGATTTCATGGCAGAGTCAAACACAAAGATTTTGTGGCATAGTCAAAAACCAAAAGGATTTCATGGCAGATGTCCAAAAACAAATGATTTTCATGGCAGAGTCCAAAAACAAAAGATTTCAGAGGCAGAGTCAAAAAAAAAACTAAAAGATTTCATGGCAGAGTTCAAATAACAAAAGATTTTCATGGCAGAAGTCAAAAACAGAAAGATTTTTCAGTGCAAGAGTTCAAAAACAAAAGAATTTCTAATGGCAAAGTCAAAAACAAAAGTTTTGAACAAAGTCAAAAACAAAGATTTCATGGCAGAGTCAAAAACAAAAAATTTCATGGCAGAGTCTAAAACAAAAGATTTCATGGCAGAGTTTAAAAACAAAAGATTTCATGGGCAGTGCAAAACAACAGAATATCATGACAGAGTCCAACAAACAAAAATGATTTCATGGCAGAGTTCAAAAACAAAAGATTTTGCATGGCAAGAGATCAATAAAACAAGAAGATTACATGGCAGAGTCAAAAACAATAGATTTCAATGGCAGAGTCAAAAACAAAAGATTTTGTGGCAGAGTCAAATGCCAAAACATTTTCCATGGCAGAGTCAAAAAACAAATGTTTTTGTGTCAGAGTCAAAAGCCAAAAAAGATTTCATGGCAGAGTCAAAAACAAAAGATTTTTTGGCAGAGTCAAAAACAAAAGATTTCATGGCAGAGTCAAAAACAAAAGACTTTGTGGCAGCATAAAAACAAAAGATTTCATGGCAGAGTCAAAAAACACAAAGATTTCATGGCAGAGTCAAAAACAAAGATTTCATGGCAGAGTCAAAAAACAAAAGATTTAATGGCAGAGTCAAAAACAATAAAAGATTTCATGGCAGAGTCAAAACAAAAGATTTCTGGCAGAGACAAAAACAAAAGATTTCATGGCAGAGTCAACAAAATGTTTCATGGTAGAGTCAAAATACAAAAGATGTTCATGGCAGAGTCCAAACAAAAGAATTTCATGGCCCGAGTCCAAAAAACAAAATATTTCATATCAGAGTCAAAGAAAAAAAGATTTCCATGGCAGATCAAAAACAAAAGATTTCATGGCAGAGTCTAAAACAAAAGATTTCATGGCAGAGAGTCAAAAAAAACAAAAGATTTTCCCATGGCAGAGTCAAAAACACAAGATTTCATGGCATTTTTATGCCAAAAGATTTTTCATGGCAGAGTCAAAAACAAAAGATTTCATGGCAGAGTCAAAAACAAAAGATTTCATGGCAGAGTCAAAAACAAAAAAAATTCATGGCAGTCAAAAAAACAAAAGATTTCATGGCAGAGTCAAAAACAAAAGATTTCATGGCAGAGTCAAAAACAAAAGATTTTGTGGCAGAGTCAAAAACAAAAGATTTTGTGGCAGAGTCAAAAACAAAAGATTTCATGGCAGAGTCAAAAACAAAAGTTTTTTGGTTTGCAGAGTCAAAAACAAAAGTTTCAATGGCAGAGTCAAAAACAAAAAATTTCATGGCAGGAGTCAAAAACAAACGATTTCATGGCAGAGTAAAAACCAAAAGATTTCATGCAGAGTCAAAAACAAAAGATTGCATGGCAAAGTCTAAAAACAAAACATTTCATGACAGAGTCAAAAACAAAAGATTTCATGCCAGAGTCAAAACAAAAGATTCATGGCAGAGTCAAAAACAAGAGATTCAATGCAGAGCAAAAACAAAAGATTTCATGGCAGATTCAAAAACAAAAGATGCATGGCAAAGTCTAAAAGAAAAGATTTCATGACAGAGTCAAAAACAAAAGATTTCATGGCAGAGTCAAAAACAAAAGATTTCATGGCAGAGTCAAAAACAAAAGATTTCATGGCAGAGTCAAAAACAAAAGATTTCATGGCAGAGTCAAAAACAAAAGATTTCATGGCAGAGTCAAAACAAAAGATTTCATGGCAGAGTAAAAACAAATTTTTCATGGCAGAGTCAAAAACAAAAGATTTTATGGCAGAGTTCAAAAACAAAAGATTTCATGCGCAGAGTCAAAAACAAAAGATTGCATGGCAAAGTCTAAAACAAACAAAAGATTTCATTGCAGAGTCAAAAACAAAAGATTGCATGGCAAAGTCTAAAACAAAAGATTTCATGGCAGAGCCAAAAACAAAAGATGTGATGGAAGAGCCAAAAACAAAAGATTTCTTGGCAGAGTCAAAAACAAAAGATTTAATTGGCAGAGTCAAAAACAAAAGATTTCAAGGCAGAGTCAAAAAAAAAAAGATTTCATGTCAGAGTGTCAAAAACAATAGATTTCATGGCAGAGTCAAAAACAAAAGATTTCATGGCAGAGTCAAAAACAAAAGATTTCATGGCAAGAGTCATAAAAACAAAAGATTTCATGGCAGAGTCAAAAACAAAAGGTTTTATGGCAGAGTCAAAAACAAAAGATTTAATGGCAGATTTAATGGCAGAGTCAAAAACAATAGATTTCATGGCAGAATCAAAAACAAAAGATTTCATGGCAGAGTCAAAAACAAAAGATTTCATGGCCAGATCAAAAACAAAAGATTTCATGGCAGAGTCAAAACAAAAGATTTCATGGCAGAGAAAAAACAAAAGATTTCATTGCAGAGTCAAAAACAAAAGATTTCATGCAGAGCAAAAACAAAAGATTTCATGGCAGAGTCAAAAACAAAAAGATTCATGGCAGAGTCAAAAACAAAGGAATTTTTCATGGCAGAGTCAAAAAACAAAAGATTTTGTGGCAGCAGTCCAAAAACAAAAGATTCATGTCAGAGTTCAAAACAAAAATATTACATGTCGAGAGCAAAAACAAAGATTCATGCGGCAGTCAAAAACAGAAGATTTCATGACAGAGTCAAAAACAAAAGATTTCATGGCAGAGTCAAAAACAAAAGATTTCATGTCAGGATCAAAAACAAAAGATTTCATGGCAAAGTCAAAAACAAAAGATTTCATGGCAGAGTCAAAAACAAAAGATTTCATGGCAGAGTCAAAAACAGTCACCCTCTATTTTCCCCCCCCCCCCCCCCCCTTCCCCCCCCCCCCCCCCCCCCCCTTAGCAGAGTCAAAAACAAAAGATTTCATGTCAGAGTCAAAAACAAAAGATTTCATTGCAGAGTCAAAAACAAAAGATTTCATGGCAGAGTCAAAAACAAAAGATTTCATGGCAGAGCCAAAAACAAAAGATTCATGGCAGAGTCAAAACAAAAGATTTCATGGCAGAGTGGTCAAAAACAAAAGATTGCATGGCAAAGTCTAAAACAAAATTTCATGGCAGAGCCAAAAACAAAAGATTGTGATGGAAGAGCCAAAAACAAAAGATTTCTTGGCAGAGTAAAAACAAAAGATTTAATGGCAGAGTCAAAACAAAAGATTTCATGGCAGAGTCAAAAAACAAAAGATTTCATGGTAGAGTCAAAAACAATAGATTTCATGGCAGAGTCAAAAACAAAAGATTTCATGGCAAAGTCTAAAACAAAAGATTTCATGGCAGAGCCAAAAACAAAAGATTTCATGGCAGAGTCAAAAACAAAAGGTTTTATGGCAGAGTCAAAAACAAAAGATTTAATGGCAGATTTAATGGCAGAGTCAAAAACAAAAAGATTTCATGGCAGAATCAAAACAAAAGATTTCATGGCAGCAGTCAAAAACAAAAGATTTCATGGCAGAGTCAAAACAAAAGATTTCATGGCAGAGTCAAACAAAAGATTTCATGGCAGAGTCAAAAACAAAGGATTTTATGTCAGGATCAACAAAAGATTTCAATGCAGAGCAAAAACAAAAGATTTCATGAGAGTCAAAACAAAAGATTTCATTGCAGAGTCAAAAACAAAAGATTTCATGGCCAAGTCAAAAACACAAAAGATTTCAGGGCAGAGTCAAAAACAAAAGATTTCATGTCAGAGTTCAAAAAAAAAAAGATTTCATGTCAGAGTCAAAACAAAAGATTTCATGGCTGACTCTGGCATGAAATCTTTTGTTTTTGACTCTGCCATGAAATCTTTTGTTTTTGACTCTGCCATGAAATCTTTTGTTTTTGACTCTGCCATGAAATCTTTTGTTTTTGACTCTGCCATGAAATCTTTTTTTTTTTTTTGACTCTGCCATGAAATCTTTTGTTTTTGACTCTGCCATGAAATCTTTTGTTTTTGACTCTGCCATGAAATTTTTGGTTTTGATTCTGCCATGAAATCTATTGTTTTTGACTCTGCCATTAAATCTGCCATTAAATCTTTTGTTTTTGACTCTGCCATAAAACCTTTTGTTTTTGACTCTGCCATGAAATCTTTTGTTTTTGGCTCTGCCATGAAATCTTTTGTTTTAGACTTTGCCATGAAATCTTTTGTTTTTGACTCTGCCATGAAATCTTTTGTTTTTGACTCTGCCATGAAATCTTTTGTTTTTGACTCTGCTATGAAATCTTTTGTTTTTGACTCTGCCATTAAATCTTTTGTTTTTGACTCTGCCAAGAAATCTTTTGTTTTTGGCTCTTCCATCACATCTTTTGTTTTTGGCTCTGCCATGAAATCTTTTGTTTTAGACTTTGCCATGCAATCTTTTGTTTTTGACACTGCCATGAAATCTTTTGTTTTTGACTCTGAAATTTTTGTTTTTGGCTCTGCCATGAAATCTTTTGTTTTAGACTTTGCCATGAAATCTTTTGTTTTTGACTCTGCCATGAAATCTATTGTTTTTGACTCTGACATGAAATCTTTTGTTTTTGACTCTGCCATGAAATCTTTTGTTTTTGACTCTGCCATGAAATCTTTTGTTTTTATGACTCTGCCATGAAATCTTTTGTTTTTATGACTCTGCCATGAAATCTTTTGGTTTTGACTCTTGCCATGAAATCTTTTGTTTTGACTCTGCCATGAAATCTTTTGTTTTTGACTGCCATGAAATCTTTTTTTTTGACCCTGACATGAAATCTTTTGTTTTGACTCTGACATGAAATCTTTTGTTTTTGACCTGCCACAAAATCTTTTGTTTTTGGACTCTGCCATTGAAATCTTTGTGTGACTTCTGCCATGAAATCTTTTTGTTTGACTCTGCCATGAAATCTTTTGGTTTTTGGCTCTGGCATGAAATCTTTTGTTTTTGACTGTGCCATGAATGTTTTGTTTTTGATTCTGCCATGAAATCTTTTGTTTTGACTCGTGCCCATGAAATCTTTTTTTTTTGACTCTGCCATGAAATCTTTTTGTTTTTGAACTCTGCCATTGAAGATATTTTGACTCTGCCATGAAATCTATTGTTTTTGACTCTGCCATAAAATCTTTTGTTTTTGACTTTGTTTGACTCTGCCATGAAATCTTTTGTTTTGACTCTGCCATGAAATCTTTGGTATTTGACTCCCATGAAATCTTTTGTTTTAGACTTTGCCATGAAATCTTTTGTTTTTGACTCTGCCATGAAATCTATTGTTTTTGACTCTGACATGAAATCTTTTGTTTTTGACTCTGCTATGAAATCTTTTGTTTTTGACTCTGCCATTAAATCTTTTGTTTTTGACTCTGCCATGAAATCTTTTGGTTTTTGGCTCTTCCATCACATCTTTTGTCTTTTGGCTCTGCCATGGAAATCTTTTGTTTAGACTTTGCCATGCCAAGCTTTTGTTTTTGAAACTGCCATTAATCTTGTTGTTAGGACTCTGCATTGAAATCTTTTGTTTTTGACTCTGCCATGAAATCTTTTGTTTTTGACTCTGCCATAAAATCTTTTGTTTTTGACTCTGCCATGAAACCTTTTGTTTTTGACTCTGCCATGAAATCTTTTGTTTTTGACTCTGCCATTAAATCTTTTGTTTTTGACTCTGCCATGAAATCTTTTGTTTTTGACTCTGCCATGAAATCTTTTGTTTTTGACTCTGCCATGAAATCTTTTGTTTTTGACTCTGCCATGAAATCTATTGTTTTGACTCTGTCATGAAATCTTTTCTTTTAGACTTTGCCATGCAATCTTTGTTTTTGACTCTGCCATGTAAATGCGGTTTTGTTTTTGACTCTGACCATGAAACCTTTGTTTTTTGGACTCTGCCCATTGAGAATCTTTTGTTTGACTCTGCCATGAAATCTTTTGTTTTTGACTCTGTCATGAAATCTTTTCTTTTAGACTTTGCCATGCAATCTTTTGTTTTTGACTCTGCCATGAAATCTTTTGTTTTTGACTCTGCCATGAAAATCTTTGCTTTTTGACTCTGCCATTGAAAACCTTTCTGTTTTTGGACTCTGCCATGAAAATCTTTGTTTGACTCGCCATGAAATTTCTTTTGTTTTGACTCTGCCATGAAATCTTTTGTTTTTGACTCTGCCATGAAATCTTTTGTTTTTGATTCTGCCATGAAATCTATTGTTTTTGACTCTGCCATTAAATCTGCCATTAAATCTTTTGTTTTTGACTCTGCCATAAAACCTTTTGTTTTTGACTCTGCCATGAAATCTTTTGTTTTTGGCTCTGCCATGTAATCTTTTGTTTTAGACTTTGCCATAAAATCTTTTGTTTTTGACTCTGCCATGAAATCTATTGTTTTTGACTCTGACATGAAATCTTTTGTTTTGACTCTGCCATGAAATCTTTTGTTTTGACTCTGCCATATCTTTTGTTTTTGGCTCTGCCATGAAATCTTTTGTTTTTGGCTCTGCCATGAAATCTTTTGTTTTAGACTTTGCCATGCAATCTTTTGTTTTTGACTCTGCCATTAAATCTTTTGTTTTTGCTCTGCATTGAAATCTTTTGTTTTGCTCTTCCATCAAATCTTTTGTTTTTGGCTCTGCCATGAAATCTTTTGTTTAGACTTTGCCATGCAATCTTTTGTTTTTTGACACGCCAATGAAATCTTTGTTTTTTGACTCTGCCATGAAATCTTTTGTTTTTTTAACTCTGCCATGAAATCTTTTGGTTTTGACTCTGCCATAAAATTCTTTTGTTTTTGACTCTGCCATGAAATTTGTTTTTGACTCTGCCATGAAATTTTTTTTGTTTTTTTGACTCTGCCATGAAATCTTTTGTTTTTGCTTGCCATGAAATCTTTTGTTTTGACTCTGGCCATGAAACCTTTTGTTTTTGACTCTGCCATGAAATCTTTTTTTTTTGACTCTGCCATGAAATCTTTTGTTTTGACTCTTCATGAAATCTTTTCTTTTAGACTTTGCCATGCAATCTTTTGGTTTTGACTCTGCCATGAAATCTTTTGTTTTTACTCTGCCATGAAATCTTTTGTTTTGACTCTGCCATGAAATCTTTGTTTTTGACTCTGCCATGAAATCTTTGGTATTTGACTCTACCATGAAATCTTGTGTTTTTGACTCTGCCATGAAATCTATTGTTTTTGACTCTGCCATTAAATCTTTTGTTTTTGATTGAAATGCCTTTCTTTGCCATGAAATCTTGTTTTTTACTACTGCCACAAAAACTTTTGTTTTTGACTCTGCCATGAAATCTTTTGTTTTGACTCTGCCATGAAATCTTTTGTTTTAGACTTTGCCAGGAAATCTTTGTTTTGACCTGCCATGGGAAATCTATTGTTTTTACTCTGCCATGAAAATCTTTTGTTTTTGACTCTGCCATGAAATCTGTTTTTGACTCTGCCATAAAATCTTTTGTTTTTGACTCTATGAAATCTTTTGTTTTTATGACTCTTGCCATGAAATCTTTTGTTTTTGGCTCTTTTTTGAAAACCTTTTGTTTTTGACTCTGCCATGAAATTTTGTTTTTGGCTCTGCCATGAAATCTTTTGTTTTGACTCTGCCATTAAATCTTTTGTTTATGACTCTGCCATGAAACTTTTGATTTTGACTCGCCAGTGAAATCTTTTGTTTTTGACTCTGCCATGAAATCTTTTGTTTTTGACTCTGCCATGAAATCTTTTGTTTTTGACTCTGCCATGAAATCTATTGTTTTTGACTCTGCCATGAAATCTTTTGTTTTGACTCTGCCATGAAATCTTTTGTTTTTGACCCTGCCAGAAATCTTTTGTGTTTGACTCTGCCATAAAATCTTTTGTTTTTTGACTCTGCCATGAAATCTCTTGTTTTTGACTCTGAGAAAAAGTGAGTGTGAAAAAGGCAAAGGCCATTCGATATTTAATATATTTATTATAGATATAAAAAAAATTATTTTTCAATAAACTTTATGAAGAATACTCAAGAAATACTTCACAAAATCTATGAAGGAAATAAGATTTCATTTTCAAAATTATTGAAACTTTCACTTTTTAAATGTAAGTATAGCTCAAATATATTATTATATTCCATTCCAAATTAGAAACATTTAAGATTAGTTATGCAGAAAAGGGAGGATTTTCCGTTTATTAAATAATACACTCATTTTTATAATTCTATCCAAAATGTTTAATATTCTTAATATTTTTTAGTTATCAAAATCCTCCTTTTTCCTTCACTCAAATATTCACATTTCAATTCAATTTTTAAATAAATTTTCTATTTAATATATATTTTCCATATTCTTATACAGAATTTTACTATGTAATTTTATTCCTTGTCAACAGAACTCTTAAAAGAATGATTTTTAACACATTTGCAACTACTCACAGGCAAAACCCTATTTGAAGGGGGGTTATTGGCTCATAATACTAATAGCACAAAGATTTTCAGTTGAAATCTGTGATTTTGGTATAAATGAAAACTAACTTACACATTTGCTCCCAATGTTACTTTCCCAGATTCAGAGATCTAATTTGCTTAACCTAGTAGCTTCTCAATAGTATATTCTCACAAAGACTTTAGCATTTTTCTTACACAATTACCTACTCACCAACCACATTTTTGGTTTTAATATTCACTACAGCAGTTTTCATATTCTCCATAGAGTGGATGGTTAGTTAGTAATCTCTTAAATTATTCCTTCCAACTCTTCATAATGTCTTCTTTTTCCATTACCACTGTTCCATCCTTTATCTTTATTAATTTTCCATGTTAATACATTCTTTCATTAGATCAAAAATCTTTTATACATTCTTTAGTGATCTCTTCTTGAAAATTCCCAATAACTAAGAAACAATTCATGATTTTCTCTTTATCTTCTTTCTCTAGTATCATTCTTTATGTTTTCGTAAGAGGGTGGGGAATACAGTATACGACAAAGGATTCCCCATAAACAACAAGATTGCATTTCTTTATTCAGGACATTATAATACAACAGATACAGGTTGCAATAGGTGTTCAAAGTGAGCCCCTCCCCAGCAATGATGCATGTATGCCACCTCCGTAAAACGAACATTGTCACCAAAAAGCATTCATCTGCTACTGTCTGCACATGCTTGCCTGATTCTTTCCTGCAGTTCCCGAATATCATTGACTGGGGTGGCCTATATGACAACTTTGATTGCGCTCTAGGCAAAGAAGTCGAACAGTGTGAGACCCGGCGAATGTGGAGGCCAGGCAACAGTGACCCAGCCTATCCATCATAAAGGGTAGTTAGTATTAAACAAGGTGTGTGTCTCTCTTTCAAAGTGAGCTGGGCAGTCATCCAACTGGAACCACATGTGATGTAGATTTAACATGGGTACATCCTCAAAGAGAACTCTGAACACATTCCAGAGGAATTGAAGGTAGTTCTGGCCAGCCAGGCAGTCTGGTAGAAAATAGGGGCCCGAGGAGATTGTGACCTAGTAATCCCAGCTACACATTACATTTAAATTCGGGCTACAATGGTGCTCCCTGATCGTATGAGAACATCCCTAAGCCCAAGCGTGACTGTCCCAATGGTTGAGAGTACCACGTTTACTGAAGATGGCTTCGTCTGTCCATAGCACTGACTCTGGGAAATATCTGTTCATATTACACTGCCTGATGAACCATTCGCAGAAAGTCGCGGCGACGTCCTATGTCGGTGGGAAGTAAATGCTGTACACATTGCAAATGCAAAAAATTATTTGAATGGTGTTTATCTGCCGCCAGTGTTCTCCTTTTTCTGAATATTGAGCAGCAAGTTCAGCCGCCGTTCTATGTACACTCGATGAAGGGTCTGCACCAAAATATCAGAGAATGTCATGGCCACGATGGCGATGGAAAAATAGCGCATAAACTCCATCTGCAGAGCCAGTCGGTCTAAATGTCCCAATATCACACAGTTGCTGATACATCCTCATGAAAACAGACCAACAAGACAACCGTCTCGGTGGATACAGCACGGCACGCCTCACTTGCATTTCCGTCACACAATCCATACACGAACACAGTATTGGCATACTCCCTGTTGGAATTCATGTGGAGCATCGAAAAAAGTATATAATAGTATGATACACAAATATTATGACACGACTTTTGACTATGTGGGCGGAAGACATCACACTTGTATGTTATCAAACTAACTAACGCTGCGATAGGTTATTGCTTGACTCATTTTGGAGGTATAATTTCATTGGTTGCCATTTACCCACACACTACCTCCATAGCTCCCGTCTTGTCTTACACTAGTTTGCCGGTGTCGCAATATTTAACTTATACAGTCGACTGGTGTTAGCTGTATCTCCGTAATGAAACATTAACAAACATACATAGAGTAATATACTCCTATTTCCCATCAATCTACCTGTATGTATGTTTCAACCAAATTCTACCAACCTCTCGCACTCTCTTAGTGGCAATAGACATAAACAAAGTATTTGATACAGTCCTTTGTCACCTCTTAATAGACAAAGTTTTAAACAGAAATAAACATCAATGATAAGAAAATGATAGCAAATTTACTATCTGGTTGCACAGCTAGAGTTATACAATGGTGCCACACCTCGCACATACATACAGTATTAAATAATGGAGTCACCCAGGGCGCCATCCTATCACCAATACTCTTTAATCTATTGATGAACAATCTACAACATCTCACTTCCCCCTCTAGAAAAATCAATAGTTATGCAGATGACCTAACAATTACAGCCCAAAGTCCCTCTATAAATGCAGCAAGACAAGAACTACAACAATATAAAACCAATTGGAGCAATGGTTGTCAACAAACAGAATGACAGACTATCCTCAAAAATTCTCTATCACATAACTCACACCAAACAAAAGAGTCAAACATCATCCAACAGTTTTCCTTTCAAAGAACAGACTCCCCCTAATTAAACAACCCACCATCCTTGTGGGCTTAACTTTTGACCCACACATGACGTTCACTCCCCACATAAACAATATTACCTTTAGAGCCACACATAAATTGAATACAGATGAAAACACTAACTAGAACAACTTTCGAACAAACACAAAGAGTCCCTCTCAATAGTATACAGACAATACATCCGCCCAATCTTAAACTATGCATTACATCATTTCTATCTGTGCTTTTATTAGCTATTTCTCTATCATTATTAATCATAAAACCTTTATTTTTATTAGCATTATCTACCAAAATTTTATATATTTTATTATACCTTGAATTTTTATTAACAATATTATTCTTTAAGTTTTCATTTTTATTATTATTATTGTTATTATAATTATTTATAAACCTCTATCACAGGATTAAAAGAAACCCTTTTATTTCTCACCGCAATTACCCTGCCGCTGACCTCTTGGTGGCAGGTTAGGTCTAACAATCATTTTCCCCAGATCTCCATTTGAAGTGGGCGTTTGAAGCGTCAGGTTCCCCTCCGAGGAGGATACAAGACGCGTGTATATGGACCATTCCTTGGACTCACATGAGTAGGCCACATGTAAGTATCCGCATGATATAGCATAGTTTCGCAGTCGGAGGTCCGTTAGTGCTTCGGTTGTCATACCCCTTTACGGAGTTTCGCTAGCCTTTTCTCATCGGCAGCCTTCCTCTGCTTGTTGTTGTTATTGGCAACTTGGCACATGGTGCCTTGTGACCCTTTGGTGACTTTCATAATATCTTTCTGCTGAAACCAGGATTTCTTTTCGTGTTGCCATTGGCAGTCGTCTGCCTTCTGCTTCCCGCTCACAGGAACGTTATTGCCTAGGTCTAGGAAAATATCCATTGCAAAAAACTAGGCCTAACATAAGGTAAATTTAATATTGTTTTACTTCGAGATAAGAAAATTGTAGTTAAGCTAGCTCATATAAATATGGGAAATTTTATTAGCGTCGGGGCGGGTTAGTGACCAGGCCCGCCTCTTTAGGAGGGGTGATTCATTAAACTCTAAAATAAAAATAAAAAAATAATAAAAAAAAAAAATAAAATTTTCGCTCATTTATAGCCACGCGGTAGTACTACAAGGTTTATTTAGATCATATTTAATTCTAGAAAAGTTTTATATTTTTAAAAAATGTTAGGAAATTAGGGTACAAAATTCCTTCAATAGAACTTCACTTTTTGAAAAATGTGAGTTTTTTTCAACCAGGTTATTAAAATGAAAAAAAATTGTGTATGGATATTAATTATTTTTTCAGTGGATACACTCGAGGTATGTTAGCTTAAACTGGCAAAGAAATAAATTTTTGATCCAAGCAGTATAAGTGGCAAAAAAACGGGGGCCTAACTTGCGCTGCATCCGATTCACCCCCGCCGTAAAAAATTGATGGGGGGGTTGTTCGGACAACCACCATTGTTTTTCGATATTTTACTATTATTTATGACATTTTTATTATGTAATAATTAATTGAAATGTAATAAAAAGTTACTAATTAAGTGAAAATTTTTAAAAAAATGAAATTTTTGATAAAAAAAACGAGTTTCAAAAAAGTGTCAAAAAGTTGGCGGAGAGGGTGAATCCGGACCACCTTAGTTTATATTCGTATTTTTATTTATATTATTGACATTTTTATTACTATTACGAATTTTTAATATGATTAAATAATTATTATATTAGTAAATATTAAAATATAAAATTGAAATATACGTAAAAAGACGAATTTAAACAGGTGGTCCGAGTCACCCCTCAATGGTGTTCCGCTTCACCCCTCCAGGGCAGGCGACTCGGCGGTTATTCAAACTTTAATAAAACTTTTATTATTAGGAATTACATTATTATTTTTTGGTGTGCTTATGCCCGATTATAGGGCCGTGATTTACAAAAAAAAAAAATTTCCAAAAAGTGCATTAGGGGAGAGTCGGGAGACCAAGTTATACCTAAAGTGCGTCCGCGGTCACCCCGCCCGACTGCTATATATATATATATATATATATAAATATAATATATATATATATATAATATATAATATATATAATATATATAATATATTATGTATAGGTAATTTAGGTATCTTTGAATATATAATTTATATTTAAATACCATAAATTGGGGGAAAACCGGTCCACAGAGGGAAGACTGGTCATTTTTTAATATTCATAATATTTTTGTAAATAAAAACATTTTTCAATTAGAGAAAGGGTTTTTAAGTAGTAAATGGAATATATTTAAATCATATATAAAAATTTAAGGAAAATAACTTACACCTACAAGTCAAAAAAAATTTCCCCCATTTTGAAAAAAAAAATAAAATTTTAAATTGAAAATTTTTTTCTTACCCGGTGAATCTCGTAGAATTAAGATATCAGAATTTCGATTTAGATGCATATTGGGAAGTATTTTTAAGAATTTGTCTGTAAAAAAATTAAAATATTAGGCTTATTATTAAAGTTATTAAGTGGTTTCGATTTCAGGGTAAAACCA
>JABUQX010013068.1:0-2500 GCA_015478945.1 Trachelipus rathkii | reverse complement strand
GAGCAATTTGGAAGGAGGGATGAATGGAGACTAACAAGAGAATAGGAAGCTCTTCCTGGAAGGAACGCGAAAGGCTTAAAAAATTGAATAAGGGCAACCTGCCTCAGAATAAGGAATAGGGATGGTGTTTTTTGTTAACTGATGAAATGGATGTGAGGGGAGTGGGGAAAGAACACTTCGAAAATCTTAATATAAATTTGGCAGTAATGAAGAGGTGATAGTGACTGTGTGTGGGTTTGATGCGTCAAGAAGGAATAGGTATTTTGGATGAGGGTTATTAGCAAAGGAAGAGGGAAATGGGTAGAGTAGATTAGTTGAAAGAATGGTTAAATCTGCAGGTATAGATGAAATACTGGCTGAACATGATCAAGAACGGCAGCAAGTTTTTGATGATTGAATCTTGAAGTTGTGTTAATAAAGCGTTTATGGAGGGTATTAGTCCGAGGGATTGAAGAAAGCAGTATGTACCTTATTATAAGGGTAAGGAGATTAAAGGGAACTGTTAGAAATATTAGCGGAATTAGGTTTGAGGCTTATAGGGAAGATATATGTTGGTATTTTGGTTCAAAGAGTGCGCGTCGAGTGACTGAAGGACTTGATTGGTGAAGAACAAGGCGCGTTAGAGCTAGTAGGAGGATTTGCGAATCAAATCTTGACATTAAGCAAATTATAGAGAAAAATGAGGAGAAGAAGCAATAAATGTATTTAGGTTTTATTGATATTTTGCAACAGGGGTATTGATTAGGGTTAATAGGGAAGCTCTATGGCAGTGTAGTGATATATATGTTGGTGGTAGGCTTTCTGAATGGAATCAAAAGAATGAATGACGATAGTGAGCGTGTGTAAGAATAAATAGTGTCAAAAAGTGATGGTTTAGATTAATAACGGAGTGAGACAGGGATTTGTTATGTCTCCTTAGTTATTCAATTTGTATATGGATTGGGGTATGAAAGAATGAAGGTGGGCGTGACAGAAATGGTGTAGAATGATGGAGAAATGGAATGAGGGAGGTGCCCTACCATTAAGCGAATTGATTTGGTTTTCGTTGGCGCCAATATGAAGAGTTTTGAGCAGCATTGGTAGAGAGATTGGCAGGTGTGTAAAAGGAGGGCGTTTGAAAGTAAACGTAGAAAAGAGTAATGTTTATGGTTGTGAGTGAGGAAGTCCTTGGGGTGTGAAGTTATGTAGATGGTGAGCAGCCTGGAACAAAGTGTCTGAGAGTTTTAATATTTAGGGGTATAGTTGATGCCAGAAGGCTGGCTGGTGCAATAAAATCGTTAGTGAATGTATAAGGACTAAGTCTTTAGAGTGCTAGGGTCTACATGATGGTATGTTGTTACCTGTGTTATTGTATAATAGTGAGACTATGGTGCTGGAAAAAGAAGCATAGATCTAAAGTTCAATGTGTTCAGATAGACAATTCTTAAGGGCATGCTAGGTGCTGAAAAGAATGATAAAATGAGGAATGAACGTATTAGAGAGTTGTGTGTGTGAAAAATGGGGTAAACGAGATTGAATAAATGAAAGTATGTTTGAGATGGTTTGGTCATGTGGAAAAGGATGATTGAAGTCGGTTTTTAAGCGGCATGTTATAGTGTGCGAAGGTGTGTTGTGGAACCGACCGCGCTGCGGAGATCGAAGAAAAAGTTTGAGTCAGTAAACGAATGTCTGAAGGACAGAAATGTGAGTTTGGCAGAGGCGAGATTAAAGGTGCATAATAGGAGAGTATGGCGGGGGTTTTAGTGAGGGGGTATGGTTTGTGGCCAAACCTGGCCAAGATGAACACTACATAGTGAGGGTCCGCCTCCAGTCGTGAAGCGATATAGGTGGATTTTCTTTGACTGCGACGAGTCCTTACTAATTAATTGTACAGAGGGGGCGGTAAGGCTGGCGCTTTTCAAGCTGGCTTTTATATATATAATATATATATATATATATATATAATATATATATTATATATAATATATATATATATATATATATATAATATATTATATATAATAATAATAATAATAATAATAATAATAATCAGATCATGTGAAATGTAATAGTTATATGCCCTAGAGCACAAATAAAACTTTACTAAGTACTAAAATCTACTTTATATATTGCATACCTCTTTTAACATTTTGTGTTTACTGTATTTTAATGCTAAATACCCTAAAAAGACTTGATATATTATGAAAAAAAAGTAATTTAAAAAAAAAAAAAAAAAAAAACAAAATTTTGGCCTTTGGTTTTTTTTTTTTTTAAAACGAACGGTTTTTTTTTAATCCCAACCTTATATATATATATAAGAAAGGTAGTAAGAAGATTTGGGAAATTATAGGCCAGTTAGCCTAACATCTCGGGTTGTAAAAGTTTTGGAAAAGTTAATAAAAGGTCATATAGAGAAATATTTCGAAGATAAGGTATTTTGTGTGACTCCCAGCATGGTTTTAGAAAAAGGTAGGTCATGTCAGACAAACCTTTAGAATTTATGGAATACCATTACTGACAG
>JABUQX010013067.1:25000-41405 GCA_015478945.1 Trachelipus rathkii | reverse complement strand
GAGAGATTTTATTTCATTTTATAACTCTTCCCGATCCAAGTTGCTAGTGAAGAGTTATTTTACTGAGTCTTTTTCCCATAGACAAATATTTTTATTTCTAAATTTTATTTTCTTAAATAAATATTTTAAAACAATAATACCCTTAACATAAAATCATTTTCAAATAAAATTGTTTTTTAAATCATCGCTTTTTTTTAAAAGTTCGTTTCACGATCTTTCAAATCATCAATAATTGAAGATTTATATAGAGTTCAGGTGTGTCGAATGAAACTCAGTAACATTAAGTTTTCTGAATATTCCTACTAGCATAACACACGCCCCATTAAGTTTTTAAGAGTAAACAGGGTGGCTTTTCTCTTCACACTAATTCGAGCATAATCTTTTCATGCCCCGATCCTCGTTAGATAGTCTGCGGCGGTATTCTTCATACCTTTAATCGATTCCAACCTGAACTTGTATTTCTGCAGAAACAATGCCCACCTCATCACTTTTGCATTGACATACTTGGTTTTCTGCATGTAGATCAATGGCTGATGATCCGTCTACAGGACAAACTCCTTATCATATAGATAATTATCGAACTTACGCACACCAAATATTATGCCAAGCCCCTCTTTTTCTAACGTAGAATCAACTTTACTTCCCCTAGTACGAAAGTTCTTATCTCGAAATTGCAGTACGGGAACAGTCCGTGCTCGACTCCTGCAGCAGTCTGCCCTATAGCAAAATGAACTTGGTGAGTTGGGAAGGTCTGTAGTATGTGGCTTACAGACTAACATATTTTTCAGTGCCACGAACGCCTTCTCCTGGGCTTATTCCCATACCTACTTTTGTTTCGGTTTGCTTGTTTTTTTTTGTTAAGGTCGGTTAACGGTGCAGCTATCGTTGAATAGTTGGTGGAAAAAATTCCTGTAAACCTGTCATCCAGGAATTATCTGACCGTTTTTTGGTGCGTGCATCTCTGCGTCCTGATCTTTTCGCGTTATTCGTCTTTGTAGACCGACGACCCCGTTCGGTCAACTTAATGGCAAGAAACTCTAATATCTCAAACTAATATGACTATCTCGCGATATTCTGGGGGGGGGGGACGGTCTGAAAGAAGTTTGCGCCCAAAACCGTCCGCCAGTCCTAGTTCAACAATTCCCTATTTTCAATTTACGTGTCGTCCCAGGTTCTGTATGGACGATGTATGGTCGTCAAGGTAGCTTATCTGGTACTCTTCATACCCTGAGTATCTTTCTCAAAGGCCCTACAGAGCTAGAAGGTTGCGCACGAGATCACGGCCCTGACCAGTGTGGCACCTGCGTTTACTAGACCAAACGGCATCCTAAGGAATTCATAATGCCGCATCTGGCGTAACAAAGCGGTCTTAGGTACTCTGTCCGTTCTTTACCGGGATCTGCCAATATCCTTTACTGAGGTAGATCTTTGAGAAGTATTTGTCCTTCGCGAACTTTGCGAAGATCTCTTCTGTTACGGCCATTGGCTCGGGGTCGAATAACGTGACCTGGTTTAGCTTTCGGTAATCTGCGCATACTCGATTGGATCCGTCTTTTTTCTTAACCATTACTATTGGTGATGCATAAGGAGAGTCAGACTCCCTAATCACTCCCATTTTTAGCATCTCACCGACCTCTTTTTTGAGTGTTTCTCTCAGCGCATACGGTATGGAGTACGGCTTGCTCTTAATAGGGACTTGGGACGTCAAATTAATTTCGTGCTGCACTATATCCATTTTTCCTGGTAGGTCCGTAAATACCTTTTGAATTCATTTAATATTTCTTTTATTTCTGACCTCTTGTCTTCTTCTAACTCAGGCCCTATTTTGATGTCCTCGACGTTTTCCTTAGGCGTGCAACTTCCTAGGACAATCGCGTCCTCTCCTAAATCAATTTCTTCCTTCTCACATTCTTCAAAATCGACAACGCCTACGCACGCGATGTGTAAAACATCCGGCGTTTCTTCGTCCCTTTTATTGTATATTTTTAACAGGTTTGCATGGTACGTCCTGACTTTCTCATTGACCTTCACCCTATAATCATTCTCGCCAATAGTACCGACGACTTCATAAGGGCCCTTCCACTGCATCAGAAGCTTATTACTTTCAGTGGGCAGTAATATTAATACAGAATCACCTATTTCGAACATTCTTTCCTTGGCGCTCTTATCGTAGTAATGTTTGTACCGGTTCTGGGCCTTTTCTAATTCAGACGATGCTATCTTTAAGGTCTCCTCCAATTTTTCCCTTAACTTGAAAACATACTGATAACTATTCGTCACCTCGTCCGGCTGCCGCTCGTTAACCCAAATTTCCTTCATTATCTGCATGGGTCCTCTCACGGTTATCCCATACAACAATTCGAAAGGCGCGAATCCGGTGCTTTCCTGCGGCACCTCACGGTAGGCGAATAGTAAGGGATTTATAAATTTATTCCACCTTTTAGGTTGTTCACTGCAGAGTCTTTTCAGCATCCTTTTCATCGTTCCGTTGAACTTTTCAACCAGGCCGTTACAAATTGGATGATAAGGACTTGTGCTTAGCTGCTTCACATTTAATAACCTGGACACTTCCTTCATGCACCGTGATACAAACTGTGTCCCCAAGTCGGTTAATATTTCATCCGGTACCCCAATCCTAGAGTACAAGTCCACCAGGGCTTCTGCAACCGTCTCTGTATCAATATTCTTTAATGGTACCGCTTCAGGGTACCTCGTGGCATAATCAACAAGGGTGAGAATATACTTATGCCCATCCTGGGAGGAAGGCACAATCGGACCTACGAGATCTACTGCCACCCTTTTAAACAGGGTTCCTATAAGTGGGACTTTCGTCAATGGCGTTTTTACCACCTTCCCTTGCGGCATCGTGACACGAATGACAGAATCTGGATACATCCTCATTCATCCCAGGCCAGTAGAACTCTGAGAGTACCTTGTCCGTCGTCTTTTTGATCCCGAGGTGTCCTCCCATGATACTATCGTGTGCCATAATCATTACTTCCTTTCTTAGTTTCTTCGGTACAACGACTTGCTCACTCGGACCTTCTTTATCTTGTTTACACCGGTACAAGATTCCTTTCTTTACATCGTAATACGACCGCCTTTCTTCTTTATTTTCCATCTCACTCAAGGCTCTGCATCTGTTCAAAGTCTCATCATCTCGTTGAAATTCGATGAACTTTTCACGAGTGATTTTGTCATTACTTGCTTGTTGAGTGCTTTCAGGCGTAATTGGCCTTTCATCATGCGAACTACACGCGCGCGACGCATCCACTTGGTCAACAGGGTGTTCTAATACGTCGTCGGGCGGTGTGGTTTCTTCAGACTGCGTGTTTATTGATTCACCCGCGCACGACACTATCGTTTGACTGTCGGGGTGCACCGACATATCACCATGCGCTTCGGCTTCCTCCTCCAGAGAACTATCCATTGCCCTCGCGCGTGATACCATCTCACTATAACCAGGATCTTCAGCATTCCTTGCCCCGGGAATATTCCCTATTATCAAGTCATATATGGCGTCATCCAGGGCTATGGCTTCCACGCGACCCGTATAGTAGGGTGTGATGACGTCGATCATAACAACGGGTGCGTCTCTGATCGTGTTGTCGATCATCAGTATCTGTTTTCTCTTCCCAGTTCTCTGGTCTGCCGACGTATATTTCTTTTTAACAATGACGGAGTCGCAGCCGGTGTCCCTCAGTACATTCGCCGCCATACCATTGATCTTTCCGTCGACAACAGGCATCATTGAATTCACAACGTTGGGTCTTATATTATCACTCTTTACGCATGCGACTCTGACGACAGGTATCATTCTGCCGCATGCTAAAGCAATCTCGTTGTTGTCGTCAACGTGTTTCATGAGGTCAGAGTCTGTATTGGCATTTAAATCTCCGCGTGTTGCTGTAATATCAGAGGCGACCTTATTATCCCACTGTTTAACTTCAGCTGTTATGGCAGCAGCTGCCCTTTTGGGCCCCTCTCTCCAATTGTTGTTGGAACGGTTGTTGTTATAGTTCTTGTATTGGTCGTCTCTCCTATAGGGGCTGTAATTTTTACAATCAAATGCCTTGTGCCCTTTCTTCCCACATTTGAAGCAAGTGGACTGGTATTTGGGTCTTTCGATGTGTTTAAAACTTTCGTTGGCATCCTTCTTCTCTTTCTTGGAGGGGTCTTCTCTACTAGTCGTTGACGCCAAATTTTTGTTATGGGCCAGGAGATAGTTCTCCGCTTCTTGAGCAATGATATCTAGTTTATTAATCTTCCTTTCTCGTAAAAATGTTGCAAGTTCTTTCGGGCAAGTGTTAAGAAACTGCTCTGCTATTATCAGATTGATGATATCGTTAAAATCCTTATTTATCTCCACCAGTTCTGTCCACTTCATGACGTAGTTCTTCAATCTGTCTATGAATTGTATGGGTCTTTCATCGTTATATGCCTTTGCATTCCTAAATTTTATTCGGTAGCCATCTTCCGTTAAATTGTAACACAATAGAAGGGCATTCTTCAATTTGTCGTAATCTTTCGAATCTTCTTTAGGAATGCGTGAATATGCGACTAAAGCTTTCCCTGTTAATAAGGCCTAAGGTGGAATGCCAATTTACCTCTATCCCATCGTTTTTGTATCTCCGCAAATCTTTCGAAGCGTTCGAATGTAGCAGTCTATTTCGTCTCTGTTGTCTCGCAAAGGAGGGAGTAGGCCACTCTTGCCTTAACGTCGTATTGTTTTGCAGCTTGAGTTGATTATTTTGCCTGATTGCAATCCATTCTCCTGAGATCTGCTCAATGCTCCTCTTTGTCTCTCTGCTGCTTTCTCTGTCGGCTTCCCTCTGTCTTTCTGCTGCCGCTTCTCTTTCTTCTCTGGCAGCCTCTCTTTGTCTCTCTGGCTGCCTTCCTTTAGCAGCTCCTCTTCAGCAGCTTGTCATGGTAGCGTTCTCTCTCTGTGCTTCTTTGGCAGCGCCCTCTCTTTCAGCAGCTTGTGTGTTCTCTCTCTGCTGCTTCTTTGGCAGCATCTATTTGTTCCTTTATAAATTCCCTTGCCTCTTTTCCCTTTAGTCCAAGATCTTGGGCGATCTTTGCTAATGCCGCACAATCCATATTAAAAAGGTAAATTTTAATAGAGGCTCACACTTTAATATCTGTATCACAAGAGTTATCTTTACTCTGAATGACTACTGTGATATTCTTTTAGAAACTGTTTCAAATAAGACCACTGATATATTCCTTTTCTTCAGAAGCAAATTCAGACAGAGTCTCCAATTTATTGGTCTCAGTTTTTCTTTTTCCTTTCAGAAAATATTCCGGACAGAGCCTCCAATTTATTGTCACAAGAGGGGGATTCTGTTATTAACAGCGTGACAATTCCCGTGGTTCGTTTATTAAATAACACAATATATAACAGTATAAGTTGAATAAAATGTCTAGGGTATGATTCACGATGTGAGTTTCCACTCTCTCAGATACAAAGTGTAGTGAAACCTACGAAGTCTTCTGATCTTCAAATTATTCCTGAGTCGCGGATGGACTCCTCAATATATCAATGATCCTTTACTTTCAGTAAATAAGCCTCTTCCAATAAGTAATAGTTCTTCAACCCAAATGAAAGTCGTTCTTGATATAACCAAACTTTCCTTCAAATAGTTCCAAGCAATTTATTTCCATTTATAACTTTTCCCCGTATCCAAGATGCTGAGTGTAGAGTTATTTTATGAATCCTTTTCCCATAAGACAATTTTATTTTCTAAATTAAAACTGTTCTTAAAAATATTTTAAAATAAAAATCTTAACTAAATCATTTTCAAATAAAAGTTGTATTTTAAATTCATCGCTTTTTTTAAAAAGTTTCTTCCAATCCTTTCAAATATAAATAATAAATTTATCCGTATTGACGTGTGAAGCTCAGTAACTTATTTTCTATATTCCTAATAGCATAACAATATATATATATATATATATATATATATATATATATATATATATATATATATATATATCATATATTATAATTATATATATATATATATATATATATATATAATATATATTATATATATATATCTATATAATATATATATATATATATATATATATATATATATAAAGTTATAGAAATCATTTTCGGAAAATTTTTCTTAAATATTAACTACTCGTTTTCCATTAAAGAGTATTGTGAGAGATGCTATTCAGCTAAATATGAGAGAAAAAAACTGATCTTATTGTACAAGTAGTAATGTACCCACTTGACATCCTACATCGATATCGTCAAAAAGTATAGAGGTATCCGGTTTTAAACGTGGAATTAATCTATGTATATGTTTAAGCTCGATACACGCGAATAATTTCAAGTCGCTAGATGTATATAGGGGGTACCGCCCCCCGAGAGCGAAACTCAAAATATAGCGCCTACGCCCTTGTAGCTGCTTCTGAGCGTGTGGAGATTAGGCCTAAATCGAGTTTCAGGTCGAGTCTGATGACGTAATCTCGTCGTAGACGAGATTACGTACCCTTGCGTCCCCCGTAAGGGGGGACGCTGCCCCTAAATTAAATTGATCGTAGAAGGCTGAAATTTGGAATACGGCAAAGGAATCGATTCGCCTTCGGGAATCGATTCCTGACTCGAAATAGATTCCGCTGTAAGGAATCGTTTTTTACGCCACTCCGACTCCGCTCCGTTTCGCGGTTCGCCTCACGACAAACGCAAGCCTGCCCTCTTGACTCTGATTCCGACTTTCCGCTTCAGCCAGCGCGTAACGCATCTGGCTCAGGCCTCTGAAGTTTTTTCTTAAATATCTTATTTTTATTATTATTATTATTATTATTATTATATTATTATTTATTATTATTATTATTATATTAAATTATTATTATCTTATTATTATTATTATTATTATTTGAAATGTTTTTTGGCTCCGATATATATCTATAGAGGTTAGAGTAATCGTATTGGGTTAAAATTTGAGGGGGGTTAAGATGGTGCGTAACTCGTCGTAGACGAGGTTAAGTCCCCCTGGATCCTCCGAAGGGGGACCGCCAACCCCTTCAAAAAATCGAAGTGTTCGTAGAAGGCTGAAATTTTGGGTGAGAGGATTCAGTGTTGAATTTCTAGAAAGAGTTGTATCGGAATCTGAGGAATTGGGCATCGGGCACTGGTGCTGGCTCGGTGGCGGTGCCGATTTAATAAATCATCGTATAACCAACAATGTTGGTGTCTGTTATATATGTTATTTGGGTCTGTAGTTTCGAAAATAATGGTTTCATAGAACCATCAAGAAATATATAAATAAATAATAAATAAACAATTTTGTATTCTTTTTGTTTATAACCTAACAAATTTACGTTTTTACATAACCCTAAAGCAGTAAAATCAGTAAATCAGTAAATCAAACTGCCCTCGCCATCCATCCGTGATCATTGATCTATTGATCTAATTGATCTATTGATTTCAAGTCATATTTTTTACTAAAATTGTCATGTTTTACATAACCCTAAATCAAGTAAGATCAAGCCATCCACCGTACCCTCCATACCATCCCACCCGCTCCATGATCATCAATCTATTGATCTAAGTTGATTCAAATTCACATTTCGAGTTATCCATTTTGGATAAACATAACATAAAAAACAATTCTTTATACACTGATCATTGAATATATGCTAACGTAACAAAGTTTTGATATTAATATAGATTAAACTTTGCATCATCTGAACTGATGATAATGCACATCGACAAATCTGACGCATCTTAAGCAAGAAAAATCTTTAAACGTTGAAAAAATTTCCAAACTTAACAACAAGTAAATGTACTAACATAGCATACGAGGCGCTAACCTATTTCAACACTTTGTCAAGCATATTCTCTAACATAACATGTTAATTTATATTAACATGGTATTATTTAACAAAATATTTACGACAACATTGGTTAATTATCAATACTGATCAACGAATATATTCTAACATAATAAAGTTTTTCCATCAATAAAGAGCTAACATTGAGTAACATGAACTAAGAAAATAATGTGCAACGACAAAGCTAACACAATACTTTCGCAAGCATAAACTGTTAACATTAACGAAAGTTCACACTAACCCATCAATAAGTTAATCTAACTATTGCTATGCAAAGACGGTAACCTATTTCATACTTTTTTCAAGCATATCTCTACATATTAACGTGACTTAGTAACATTTAGCAAAAAATGTTATCATAACCTTGTCCGCTTATCATACAGACCAACTTAATATATGCCTAACTTAACAAAGTTTTTACATTATTCCATAGTAATATTTAACAAAAACTTTACATACGCTTACCTAAATATCATAATCCCCAACAATAATTGCAAACATAACTAAATTTTTATCCAAACATATACATAAAAATAACAAGTTTTATCCAAACATAACATAAATAAAGTTCTTTGCACTAAATATTAAGTAAACACCCGCTGCTACATCAGTACCATCCGAATCCCTTATAACAAAACGCGGCTACAACCCATCCAGCTAAATCAACCCACGCCTGTAAATACAGACTGGCCTCTCCTCTGCACCCCTACCTCCCGTCATGACTTTGATCTACTTGATCTACTGATTCAGTCACATATCGGTAATCATTTCGGATAACATAGTACAAAAATAAGTTCTTTATATACTAACGAACGAATATATTGCTAACGTATAACATTTGTTTTCACATTTAATAAAGCTAACATAGCATTACCGGAACTAAGAATATAATGTACAATGACAAAAACCTAACACACCTTACGCAGAACGAATACACTACTAACATTAACAAGTTCCATAACTTAACAACAGTAAAGTACTAACACAGCGTACATAACGTAACCTATTCACACTTTTTCAAGCATATCTTAACATATCAGTGTTACTTTTACATTAACACTATGATTTATGTCACATTTCGAGTATCATTTCGGATAAAACATAAGCACAAAAATGAGTTTTTTTATATACTAACCAGCGAATTTATATGCTAACATAACAATGTTTCACAATTATAAAGCTACATAGCATCAATATCTGAAACTAAGAAATATAATGTAACAACGACAACCATAACCAAACTTACGCACGAATAAACTGTTACATTAACAAAGTTCCACACTTAACACCAGTAAAAGTAACTAACCTTGCATACAATACGTAACCAATTCATACTTTTTCCAAGGCTGATTCTAACATATTACGTTAATTTTACATATGGACACAGTAATATTTAACAAAAATTTTATCAATAACCTTTCTAATTATCATACAGACCCAACAAATAACTGTAAACATAACAAGTTTTATGCAAACATAGCATAAAAATAGTTCTTTGAACATAAAATATGCATAGTAAATTGTATAAGTTTACTGATTTTAAAGTAATAAATCAGTAAATAAGTAAATCAACCCATCAATTCCTCCCAACCCCGTCCCTCCATAACCTTTGATCTGTTTGCATCTATTTGACTCATGTAGAAAAAACAAAAAAAAAAAAAAAAAAAAAAAAAAAAAAAAACAATTTCGAGTATCATTTCGGATAAACATAACAACAAAAATAAGTTCCTTATTTACTAACCATCGTATATATATGCTAACGGAACAACGTTTTTACATTAATATTAAAGCTAACATAACATATACCTGAACTAAGAATATAATGTACAACGACAAACCTTAAGCACCTTACGACAAAAAAACTTACTAACATTAACAAAACTTCTGCACTTTATCAACAGTAAAGTATCTAACAGCGTCCAAAAACTAATATAACCTTTTTCAAGCATATCTCTAGCATGTCAATGTTAATTTTACATTAAACAGCGTAATATTGTAACAAGAAATTTAGCATAACCCTGTCTAATCATCCAACGTACTGACAACGAACTAAAGCTAACGAACAAATTTTTTTACATTCAACCTTCGTATATTTAACAAAATTTCATCATAACTCTCGTTCTAAATATCATAATCGCTCAACGAATTATTTTCAAACAGTAACAAAGTTTTGACGCAACATAACATAAAAAAACCAAAATTTTATCCTGACATAACACAAAAATAAGAGTTCTCTTTTGAATAAAATATCACAAGTGAAAGCGTAATAGCTTTACTGATTTAAAGCAGTAAATCAGTAAATCGGTAAATCAAACCACCCATCCCTACAATCCCCTACCCACCCACCCCCTATGATCTATTGAAACTATTGTTTCAAGTCATATTTCGAGTATCATTTTGGATAAACATAACAATAAAAATAAATTCTTTATAATACTGACCTACGAATATATGCTACGCAACAAAGTTTTTAGCGATCAAAATAAAGCTAACTATCATGAACCTGAACAAGAAATTAATGTACATGGCAAACCTAATATACCTTTAGCGTACGAAAAATAATCCGCTAACCTTCCTGAAATTCCCTACCTATCAACGTCAAGTAGCTAACAGGTCTATACAATACTTCGATATGTTCCCACTTTCCTCGCCTTTCAGCAACAGGTAAAGCCGTATTATCTAACAAATTCCCTTAACAAATTGACCAATCTATCAAAGATACCAACATCATGAACTATGAATTGACGGCTCTCTCTTCTCTCCTGTTGACAATATAATCATTCTTGGCCTTAACATAAATAAAAAAATGTCATGGAAACTGCAACATGCAAACGGTTTTGCTAGGCGGCCTCAAGAATCTGGGAGGTTCTTGTTTAGACTGCGAGCACTTTTTTCCCCTCTTTTCAGTTACTCCAGCTATACAAAGGCCTCATCCGCCCTTGTACGGAGTACTGCTCTCATATCTGGGGGACTCTGGTTTCACACAGCTTTTGGATAGGGTCGAGTCAATGGCCAAAAGGCTTATAAACTGTTCTCTGTTACTTTCCAGTCACTTGACTTTCTATCTTTTCGGCGCGATGTTTGGTGCTTTATCTTTTTTTTTCTATAGGTACCGCAGCGGCAGGTGCTCCAGTGAACTTATCACTCGCATACCAACACCTTTGCGTCGTCCTCGTAGAACAAAGGGTGGTGTGTCTACGCATGAGTTTTGTGTTGATATTGGTAACTCCATGCTAGTTTGCTGCGGTGATTACTTCATTCCTGCCACCTCTGTTCTGTGGAATTATTATCTTCCATCTTCTGTGTTTCCTGCTGAATTTAATCTCCCTCACCCTCAAAGCCTGCGTCTGCGCTTATCTGCGTAATTTACATTAGTTGGTGAACTTGTAAGGCGTACAGCACCCCCTCTTGAAATAGGGCCTCTGCCAGTGAGTAGTGGTGACAACTGTAAGTATATATTTATATATATATATATATTATAATATATATATATATATATTATAATATATATATATTAACTAATAAATATATATATTAATATATATAATATAATATGCTGTTTGTTATGGAATCGGTTCATTTTTGCAATTTTTTTGGCTAGATGTTAGGCTAAATATTTTTAATAAATTTTTTAGGGGGTTAGAATGAAATGCATGCAAACGAACATGTGCTCAGTAAGGGAGGATCCACCCACCCGTCTTCCGATATATTATATATTATATATTATATATTATATATATATAATATATATTATATATATATATATACTATATATATATATATATATCATATATATATATAATATTATATATATATATATATATATATTATATATATTATCTCTTTTTTTTCTAGTGTCACTTCTCGACTTTAGCTTTCCGATTCTAGTCTTGCAGATTTGTATAGGATTTCCTTTGAAGTTCAACTCTTTAAAAACTCAACATATTCACATCTTATCAAAACCATTTCTCATCTCTCCTATCTTCTATGAGGGCTTTCCTGTCTCACCTGTGGACAACATAAACATTATTGGTTGGAACATAAACAATAAAACTATTTTGGAAATATTTTTTGCAATATTTTTGCTAAAATGGCCTAAAAAAAAACTGGGGGTTCTGTTCAGGGGATGGTCCAATTTAGCTGCAGGCTGAGCCCTACCTAGCCTCTACCTAAAAATGAAATGGACATAAAATTCTTAATTTTCAGGCAATTTTTAACGAAAAAAAAAGCAAACCGCAGTTTTTTTCTGACATCTAAAACGTCTTTTACGGGTGTTTTTCTGTCTATAGTCATTTTTTCAGAATTATCATTATTTAAAAACATGGTTTTAACATTTTTCCCTTCAACTCGTACAATTTATTTCGAAATGACTTCAAACTTGAAATATACATGGATGGGTCTATTACCTAGAGAATCCATGAAATAGTTTTTGATTTTTTAAAATTTGTGCTCAACAATGTTGAAATTCAAAACCTACTTTTTATGGTTTTAAAATGAAAAATTGCGATAATTTTTTTTTGCTCATGCAATCAGGACATATAGAGCATATGTAGTCGGGGAAGATACACATGTTTTATGTAGATAATTTCTTTGTATCTGCAATAGTTTTGTTCTTGGAACAAATTTTCCTAAAAAATATTTGGAAATTTTTAAAATATTTTTGTGGAGTAGTGAAAAAAATTATCTAAGTAAAAAAGATGTATCTCGCCCTACTTTACAAGCCCTGAAAATTTGATTTTGATCGGATAAGTAGAAAAAAATATATATCAATATTTCACTTTTTCAGAAAATTTCTTTTTTGAAACAGTGAAATATTGATATATTTTTTTCCAACAAATCCGATCAACATCAAATTTTCAGAGCTTGCATAGTCGGGCGAGATACAACTTTTTTACTTAAATAATTTTTTTGTATGCTTCACAATTTTTTTTTTACAAATTACCAATTTTTTGTTTTTTACAAAAATTTGTTCCAAGAACAACTCCAAAACTACTACATATATAAAGAAATTATCTAAATAAAAAATGTGTACCTTCCCCGACATTTTCGACATTGCTGAACACAAATTTCAAAAAATCAAAAAAAAACTATTTCATGGATTCTCTAAGTAATAGACCCATCTATATATATTTCCAGTTTGAAGTCATCTCGAAAAAAAGTGTGGGAATTGAAGTGGAAAATGTCAAAAACATAGGCTTTCAAAAATGACTGTAGAACACAGAAAAACAACCGTGAAAGACGTTTTAGAGGTCAGAAAAAGCTGCTGTTTGCCTTTTTTTTTTTTTTTTTTTTTTTTTATTTAGCAAAGTTGCCTGAAAATTAAGAATTTTATGTGCAAGTTCAGGTAAAGGCTAAATGGGGCCAGCCTGGAGCTAAAATTGGACCCTCCCCTCAGGTTGCAGGAATTTTTAACTTCCGCCCTTGTATGGAGTACTGTTCCCACATTTGGGAACTCCGGTTAAACCTTCTTTTGGATAGGGTTGAGTCTAAAGCTAAAAGACTAATAAACTGTCCCCCACTTTCAAACTCTCTTGACTCGCTAACTCTGCGATATGACGTTGGTGCACCATCTCTTTACTATAGGTACTACAACGGCCTGGGCTTTGATGAGTTGACCCAGTGGCGTAACGCAAAATTGTCGGGCCCTCCCGCAAAATTTAAATTTTGGCCCCCATATTATATATAGTATATATATATATAATATATATATATATATATATAATATATATATATATATATATATTATATATATATATATATAGATATATAATTATATAATATATATAATATATATATATATAACTAATATGATAGTACAGGTTAGCCTCCAGAAAGCAACATGCACGTAACAAAAAAACCATAACAGGTACAGGAAAATAAATAAAATTTTATTAATCAGGAGACATTTTTTTCAATGTAATTAAAAAAAATAAAAAAATAACGCTTTTGAATAAATTGTAAAACTTGTTAAAATGTTGGAAAAATTAGTATATGATATTACCGTTTTCTGACAATACGAAGAAGATCGCTCTACTCCGAGTGAGCACGCAAAGGTGCCAAATGTTAATTTTTTTTCCTTTTTTAACTAAAGAATGGTCCTACGGGTAAACAAGAACGATGACAAGAGTCGGGGTTTCTCGGCCTACCGGGGGACGACGGGGGGACTTCGTCCCCCCTCTGTCCCTCCGTCGGCTCGAACCCCTAAAATGGGAAATAAAAGAAAAATTAACATTTTCCCCAGAGCATAATATAAACTATTTGGCAACTCTTCCTCTCGTGAAGTAAGCAGAAATGGAAGGTTGATGAGAACTTCAAAGGTTGTTGAGAGCGTACTTTGCCAGACCAAAGATTATACTAATATTTAGGTGTTATTGAATAATATTAGAATAAAAATAAATTTTTTTTTAAGTTTCATCGATGAAATTGCTTGCTAAATTCAAAAAAATGATATTTTATTTTCCTGCAGCTGTTATAATTTTTTCGTTTCATGCATGATGCTTTCGGGAGTCTTTAACAATAATAATATTATATATATGATATATATATATATATTATATATATATAGTTAATATATATTAATATATATTAAATATATATATATATAATATTATAATTATTATATAATATTATTATATATATTATATATATATTTATAAATATATATAAATATATAATATATATATATATATATATATATATATATATATATATATATATATAATATATATATATATATATTGTGTTATATATATAGAAAAAATATATATATATATAATATAAGTATATATATAAATATATATATATATATATATATATATATCGGTTATATATTGTTTTAAAACTACAACTTTTGGTTTAAAACTACAACTCATATCTCTCAAAAAAACCTACAAATAGATACAGGAAAAGGAATAGCATTGTTGGAATCTCTGTAACATTTTTTTGTGCGGAACAATGTTTATAAAAAAATCATATCTCAAAAAACTACAATAGCCTACAGCGAAGAGGAATACATTTTTGGAATCCTTGTAAAATTTTAGTTAGGAAAATGGTAAAAAATAAATAATAAATAAATAAAATAAATATTGCTATTTTTTTTTTTAGGAGGAATGGCAGTAGTATATATATATATATATTATATATTTTATATTATATATATATAATATATATATTTATATAATATTATTTTGTAAAGGTATTACACGCAATGTAGGGGGCTCGAGCCGACGGGGAACACAGGGGGGGACGTTTTCCATACCCCGTAGGGGAGGGGCGGAGGAACCCCCGCGACACCCAAATACCAAAGAGCGGGGGTTCCGGAGACCATCCCCGGAGGGGGGGAATTAGTCCAACCCGTAGTTCCCCCGGAGGTCCGAGAGACCCCGACTCTGCCATCGGTGCGGGTATACCCTTGGGGTTTCTTTAGTTAAAAGCAAAAGCAAATTTAAGTATGAACGTCTAATTGTATTTTACGTGAGTAACCATAAAAGGTCTCTAAATAGGCCTCTAATCATATTACAATAATTATTAAAATAATTTTTACTTATTTTTTTTACATTTTCCTATGTAAAATTTTACCAGGATTCCAAAAATGTATTTCTTTTCGCTGTGGCTATTGTAGTTTTTGAGATATATATATAAATTATATATATAGTATTATATATATATATATATATATATATATATATATATATTATATATATATATAATATAATATATATATATATATATATAATAATATTTTTTTTTTTTTTTTTTTTTTTTTTTTTTTTTTATATTTCCGCACTAAAATGTTACCAGGATTCCAACAATGTAATTCCTTTTCCCTGTATCTATTGTAGTTTTTGAGATATGAGTGTGTAGTTTTATCACTGCGGTCACCATAATATATATATATATATATATATACATATATATATATTATATATATATATATTATATATATATATATATATATATTATATATATATATATATATTAATTATATATATTATATTATATATATATATATATGCCAGCCTCCGAAAGCATCAATGGCATTAACTAAAAAGCCAAAACAGCTACAGGAAAGAAAATAACATTTTTGATTTCAGCAAGCAACTTCATTGATGAAGCAAAAAAAATTTATTTTATTCTAATATTTATTAAAAACACCTTAAATATTACGTATAATCTTAGGTCTGCAGTCGTACACTCTATTAACCTTCACATTGTTCTGCAGTAGTACGAGAGAAGAGTTACCAAATATTGTTTTTTTTTATGGAGGTCGTGGACAAGATTGGAAAATGGCTGCACGGTTTCAGACCAGGGAAAAGTACCACAGACCTATATTTTACTATGAAGATGCAGCAGAAAAATCATCAGAGTGAATGAGAAGGGCTTATACTGCATTCAATAGCCTTGGAAAAAGCATTGAAGATAAATAGGAGAGAGACTGTGGGAGAGTGTTAGAAGATCCGATGTATGCCATACCAGAAAATCTGATTGGAATCAAAAAGTATGTATGAAAATCCAATAAATACGGTTAGAGGAACAGGAAGAGAGAAGTGATTTC
>JABUQX010013067.1:0-12500 GCA_015478945.1 Trachelipus rathkii | reverse complement strand
AAACGATCGGCAACCCTGATGTTTCCGATAATCTCGACACGAAGCTATATAAAGTATTTGATTGCATAAGTAGGAAAGAGTTGTTAGTCGATTCTGGTAGTGAAATCAATCTCTGTATTGCAAATGCAATAGAGAAACGTAACAACTCCATTTGATATATCATGGCAGCTAATGATTCCAAAATTGAAAATTATAGTATTAAGGAGATTAATATTGATATAGGTTTAAAAAAATTGTTTACTGAAAAATTTTATGTTGCAAATTTAAAATTAAATGAATTAGGGCTACCATTTTTGAAAAAATTTGGCTTAGGTATAAATTTCAAATTAAATTTATTAATCGATCCCGTGACCAACCACTCTGTACAATTAAATAGCTATCATGATTTAGAAATAAAATTTTCTCACGTGCATGGTATCTCTAAGGTTATTCTCTCTCCAACTGTAAATTCTCCTCTCTTACCTATTAGTCCTCTTATTATTTTAAATGATATTATTTATAAATATAGAAATCTATTTCTCAACCCATACGAAACAGAAAATCATAATATTAAGGAAAAGCAACAAAGAGGTGGGAAGGGATTTTTGAAACCTATGGAGAGAGAGTGAGAGGAGAAAGCCCTCATAAAGACACATGTAGAACAAAAGAGGCAGTGAGTAAACAAGACCATATTGTCCCAGAAAGGATTCTTTGAGAGCTTGCCTCTACCTTCCCCTATAAAGCAAAAATTCGGGGAAGGAAATCAGGATGAGGCCAACGAGAATTCCCCAAAACCATATTCCCACACGAAGGCGGAATTAAAGCAATTAGAAGCTACGATACTTTTAAAGCGAACAAACTCCGCTTGGTCTTTCCCTATATCGATACTTGAAAAGGAAGACAACAAGATACGTTTAATTACAGACTTCAGGGAATTAAATCGAAGAACGGAAGATGTATTTGGCCTGCCTAATATCTACAATGCATTATTTTTATCAAAGAAATGTCGTTATTTTTAGAAAACTAGATTTAAAACAGTCTTTTTATACTATTCCACTTCATAAAGATAGCCAAAATATTTCACAATTACCAGTAATCTAGACACATTAGCATATACGTGCTTGCTTATTGGTTATTTAAACTCACCAGCAGCGTTCCAGAGGCTGGTAAATTTTGTGTTTTACGACATAGAAAACTACCACACATATGTAGACGATATATTTTTATTTTCAGAAGCCAAAGAAGAACATGTCAAATTGGTAGAAAAATATTAGAAAGACTCCAATTCTTCCACATAAGTTTAAATCCCGCAGAATGTAAGGTGGGGGTGGGAGAATTGTGTTATCTTGGCTTTCTTATAAATAAGGATGGCGTGAAGCCTAACCACGAAAAGATTGAAGAAATAGTTAAAAGCGAGAAGCCTAAAACAATAAAGGAATTTAGAGGATTCATTGGTCGGGTAAGCTTTTACCGCTCCTTGTTGCCTTGCCTCGCAAATATAATAGAACCGTTAACTTCCTTTTTAAAGGGAAAACCTTATTCCCGTAGGGACGAGTTCTGTGGAATGCGCGCGTGGATAAAGCCTTCTAAGATATCAAAAACGCAGTCTTAAATGCTAGTACTTTGGTGTATCCTTGTCCTAAAACAAACATCAAAATAGTTGTGTATGAGTCGACTGAAAGAGTAGCGAGAGTGATCATGGGGGATATCGAAGAAAGTCACCCATATGCTTTTTATAGCTGCGTATTGAGTCCGACCGAAATAGGTGATTTTCAAATTCAGTTGTCTCACCTCCCGGGAATTTTGATTATAACTATCTCTAACTTTATTATATTTGATAATTAACGCACGTCAGTGCGTGGAAATTAAAATCTTTCTTCCTACTAAAAGATATCCATAGCGCTTTAACAGAAGTTATTTGTTCGGTGAACAAATAACTTCTGTTAAAGCGCTATGAATATCTTTTAGTAGGAAGAAAGATTTTAATTGCCACGCACTCACATGCGTTAATTATCAAATATAATAAAGTTAGAGATAGTTATAATCAAAATTCCCGGGAGAGGTGAGACAACTGAATTTGAAAATCACCTATTTCGGTCGGACTCAATACGCAGCTATAAAAAGCATATGGGTGACTTTCTTCGATATCCCCCATGATCACTCTCGCTACTCTTTCAGTCGACTCATACACAACTATTTTGATGTTTGTTTTAGGACAAGGATACACCAAAGTACTAGCATTTAAGACTGCGTTTTTGATATCTTATAAGGCTTTATCCACGCGCGCATTCCACAGAACTCGTCCCTACGGGAAGAAGGTTTTCCCTTTAAAAAGGAAGTTAACGGTTCTATTATTATATTATAATCACCTATAATATCTCATGGAAATTAATTACGGAAAAGGAAAATGCCTTTTTAGCCTATTTAGTCCAAAACAAAATAATAGCTGAAAATTTGCAAGAAGATGCCTCCGAAATAATTGCTACAAGTTTTCGAACTGGGAAGGAGGCTTAGCCAGCCACCCACTCAACCAATCACGAAGCTTCTAACACAAGGAAGAGCGACGCAGATCACGCCTAAGCGTCAGTCAATCACGAGCTCCAAAGGAAAGTAGCAACCAATCAAGAGAAGCTTGAGACGACTCCACCTGGAGTACATAGGGAGAATGGTATAGGCTTCAGCATAGAAGCACGCGTCGCTTTAGAGAAGAATGAAATGTTGAAAGAAGCAAAACAAAAGATGATGGGCAAGCATACCACCTGTGCAGATGAAAATCAGTTTTTTGAAAACAAGTATATTTCGTTATTAGATTTAAATAATCTAATAACGAAATATACCGAGTGTAATAAAATTATTATTGAAAAATTTAAAGGGAAATTGATTATAATTTGATCAGCTAAAGGCAAAAGGATATTGATTATATAAAGAATTTAATAGATAAGAAAGAAAATAGCGCTTTAAAAATTGTGAAACAAAAATTTTGCTTTGAGAAAAAAGAAGTAGAGTTGTTTGTGGATATCTCAATTGGGTACGCACGAGTGGTGGTGTAAGAATCACGTATTGAAGAAATTATAAGGATATTTAACCTGCAAGGCCACATGGGAATCAACCGAACGCAAATGACAGTAAAATCCGAGTTTGTTTTTAGAAATATGCATAAACATGTAAAGGATATTGTCCACTCCTTTGAACAGTGCCAAATGAATAAGACAGGCCTTTCCCCAAATCCCTATTGCGGTAAGTATAAAGAGGTAAAATTTAATTTCGAGATTTTAAAAGCAGATATAGTCAAATTACCGCTTTGTCAGGGTTTTAAATATTTGTTTACGTTGATTGATAGGTTTGGTAACTTTATGTGGGCAATTCCGATTAAAGAGATCAGTAAAGAGACCATTATTAAGGTGTTGTTGCACGAAATCTTCCCATTCATTGGCGCACCAGACCGCGGAGGTGGGTTCACTTCCACCTTATTTCAAGAAGTGTGCCAACTAATTGGCTCTGCTCACTTTACTCACCTAATAGTAACGGAAAAGTAGAAGCCCTGCATCGAACGCTTCTGGCTTGATTCAGATGTATGCTGGCGGAGCCTAAGATGAAAAAACAAAATTGGTTGCAAGTCTTGCCTTTTGCATTGTTTGCTTTGAGGCAGGCATCCATAACTGAAGGAGGAATAGCACCTCAACGACTACTATTTGGATAACATGTCAATATGTTTGAAGGACTGGTAGATACGCCTGTGCCAAACAAGCCTATGACTTATAATACATACATAGAAAAACTTGCAGCTCTAATGGCCAAGCCGTTATCAAATTGAACGAATCTACGGAATAGAAACATCTTCCTGCCTATGAATTTGAAAGAAGCCGAAGTTATGCTAAAAAAAAATCAGTATAATGTTGGGAAGTTGGAACCAAAATACAACGGCCCTTATAAAGTAATTAAGGTTACTAACAATAATGTATACATTTTAGAAGACAATAAGCCAGCAGTAGAGAATCTGCGTAGTATTAAAATTTATTTTAGGTTGGTGGAAGTTGAAACGCGAGAAAGAGAAAACGGAGGGGGAAAACGTAACATCTGGGGAAACTAATAAAATAGATAATTTTTTTTTCAGATTATGATAAAGATTGACTATTTTTTAACGATAATAAATCTATAATTACTGCATTAGTTGTTATTAATTTGTTTTTATTGTAGTTCTTAACCCTCCTACGCGTAGTGCCTCTGATCCTTCCTTTATCTTTCCTTTTAAAGTAATTTTTGAAGAATTTTACAGTTCGGGTCTCACTGAGTATTTTTAATTATGTATATTCTTTAAAATACCCCAGGAACTCGAGGTCATCATATTGCCCTGATATGTAATCATCTACGTGTATAATATTTGAGTGCATGCAATGGCGTGTGTGCCATACAAGTCTGTGCAGTTTTGTAAGAGATCTGACATTTATACCCTCCTGGGCACCATTATAATTGTCCGTTGATGTAATGCCATACCTGTTGTGGAGGCATTTCAAACTGTAAAAAAAGCATTTAAGTTAACCAATGACAGAGGTGAATTTGAATGTGACTTGATGCGAGGTCCTCATATTGGAACACTGACATCAAGTCAAGATTCTGTTAAGAACCTCGGTGAAGAGAGGTTGGAGCTACAGAGTGAGAGTTATAATAATTCAATAATTGTGTATCCCATTATTGTGGTGTATTAAATTTATTAATTACCTTTATTGCCCAATTGACAAAGAACAATTAACTATTCCATTTAAATTTCATGTAAAATAAACAATAGAGAAATCCCACTTTGCAATACCCGAAAGTAATTATAATTAGACATGAGTATCTCTGTCCAATATATATATATATATAATATACTATAATACTATAATATATCTATAATATTATATATATAATATAATGATCATATTATATTATATATATATATATATATATATTGAGCAAAAACATGACTCCTACTAAATTCAACCAGGTTTAGAGGAAATTCTCAAGGCATGTCCAATTTAAAGTTTGACATACCACGATAGAAAGTGTTTTCAACGTGTGCAAGTCGTGCAAGTTAAAAAAGGTAGTTGGGAAAATAGATAAAGAGAGCGTGTTCCAGGCTTTAATATTTAAGCAAGCAGTTGTTGTTAGAGAGTCGAATAGAGAAAATATGAGACTGTTGGAATGGCGTGTCGCATAAGCCCTTCTCAATGTTGGAGGTATGGGGATGAAAAGTTCAGAAGAGAAGAGTCTATTGTAGTAGAATAAAGAGAGAATAAAGAGAGTGACGCAATATTTCGACAATCAGGAAGAGTGAAGAGAGGTGATTCTCAACATTTTTTGCTCATGTCCCCCTTTCTCTACTGTTTACAATGTAAACTCCATATATTATATTATATTATATTATATTATATTATATTATATTATATTATATATTATATTATATATATTATATTATATTATATTATATTATATTATATATTATATTATATTATATTATATTATATTATATTATATTATATTATATTATATTATATTATATTATATTATATATTATATTATATTATATTATATTATATTATATTTAATTATTATAGTTATAATTATTTATATATTATAGTTATATTATATTATATTCATATTATATTATATTATACTTATATTATATTATATTATATTATATTTATACCTTTTATAATCTATTATATAATATAGTATGGTATTATATTATAATTATTATATATATATATATATATATATATATATTATATCTATATGATATATATATAATCTATAGTATATAGTACATTATACTTATATATATATTTATATAATATATAGTTATATTATATATATATATATATATATATATATATATATATATATAATTAGAGATTATTTTTTATAAAATATGTTGATAGATTTTTAAACTTGAATGAAATAAAATAAAATAAGGTTTTTTAATATTCTGATCTAATTACTTAGAAAACTAAAGATATTAAAGCATGCTTCAATGCACAAAAAGTTCAAAGAGAAAGCTGTGCTTGCTTTTTCTTTGTTAGTTCTTGGGAAACGTTGAGGAGTGCTTCAAAGGGCCCAACGCAGCTTATTTTCAGATTCCAATCTATTTCCTTGCTTCGTTTTAATTTGCAACAAAGTTGAAAAGAATCGCTCACAGAGATATTTGATCTTTTTATATATATATATATATATATAGTATATATATATATATATATATATCATATATACTATATTATATATATTTATATATATACTATAATATATAGTATATATATATTATATATATCTATATATATATAAAAAAAAAAATTAAAAAGTATATATATATATATATATATATATATATATATATATATATATATATATATATATATATATATAAAGGGCCTGCCGAATTCGGCGATGAGATGTGTTGTAATATTGGTGCTACAATTTGGTAGGAATTGAACTCATTTCTTTGACTTCACTACAAGTGAATGCGGTTTACAACTCGGAGAATTTGCAGAAAATATAATGGAGTGATACTCTCTGTTATGGGAAATTCTTTCTATTTCCAATCCCCAAAACTCACAAATCTCTGTTTAAAACTCACTATTTTTACGCTATTCGGCACAGGGACGCTGCCTTCAGGAGTTTCCGTAGTTTATGAGCTCCATTAAAACGTCTCGTGAAAAATATATATTTTCTTCAAGAAAAAAAAATTCTCTTCTTAGTAGAAAAATGCAATAATCTTTCTAGTTCTCCCTTTCTAGTTCTTTACGAAACTTGGTAAAGTCAACTTCAACTTTGCTTCTTCTTCTTTTTCTGTTTTTATTTATTCTGATGGCTCCATAGTTGTCACGTCTTTGCTAAAGCTGAACTCTTGGTACATACTTTGTTTCTCTAATTCAACTTTGAAAAATTCTCGTGATATTCTTCTTTCTGCACATCCCGACAAATCATATGTATCTAACGTTGTAATTACTTCCAAAGATTGAATTTCTATTCTCCCTTATCTTTCTACTAAGAAGTAGCAAAGTCCTGATTTCTTCTGTGATTCTCAAAACTTATGTTTCCAAGCTTATTTTCCCCTTGGTAAACTGTTTATTCTATGCTTATGAACTTCGATCTTTCATTCCTACTGGAAGCTGGCATTCATTTTACCTGTGCCGATATATACCCTATACCCTCTATCTACCCTATCTATAGTCATAATGCTTCAATCTTTGTTCTTTCCAAAGATTTAGAATCTATCATATCGTGAAAAAATAAAGACATTTTAATTCGTCAACTCTTATTTCAGATCGCCACTATGGCTTCCGTAAAGAGCGCTCAGCTTGTGTTCCTTTATTCGTACTCTCTGAATGTTGGTCATCTGCACTTCGTCATTTTGCTGTCTCGTTGCACGCATGGAACGTTTCAGTAGAGCCTGCAACACAGATTAGAATTTGAACCTCCCTGGTTTAGTATGTATTCTTCTCTCTCAAATCATTTCCAGTTCCGATATTTTTGGTTGCTGTTGTGGACGATACCATTTTATTTTTAAATATACTAACAGCGGTATTCCTAATTCCTCAGATTCTGTCCTATTCACTCTTCGTTTCTTAATGTTTATTGATAATGGACTTCTCTCTTTCATTTCGTATTCTACCCAAGCCCTTGCCAACATTACAATATTTAGTTTGAAAAGAAACCTTCACAATGGTAAATGGTTGATGCTAGGATGGTGAAATTATTTTGAACTCTGGTCTTTTTCATATATCTAATTAAGGCAGAGAAAATATGATTGCGTTCAATGTCTCAAAAAAACAATTGCTTCATTTTTCTACTTGTTAAAATTTTTCACACAACTGTAATGCCTTTTCGAAACACTTGTATCCTTGACAAACTTGACGTTTTTTTTATGCTATATTTTTTTTCATGAAAGGCTAACATTGTACATCCATAACCCAATCACTACAAGATTATACAAGGTTACAAGACGTTTTTAGATCTACATATAAAGCACTTCAATATGGCTCGTGTGGTTCTTAATATGAATCCCATCTAGGCTTCAAATAAGTGTTTATCTAGGATACCCAATATATCTATAAATATGTTATTTACTCTGTATATTATGTCCGTATTGACATTAGGTATTATCTGTTTCCCATTGTAAAATTGCCAGGAAAATTATAAATTCATCCCATTATGCACTATTTCCTTCTATTTTTCTTACTCTGTTTTGAGTGGGATCTCATATATCTCATACAATATATGCAACATAATGTACTTAGACTTACTAGGCAGAGGGCTATAATAAATTGTCACTCCTATATCTAATATTGATGATTATTGAATACATAAGGGGATATATCTCCTCTCATTAACGCTCGGATGTTCTGATATAATGCCTCTTGACTCTAGGATAATTGATAGCTCGAGTCAACACGTTGAATCTATCGATGAGTTCTGCTCATATGACTTTTCAGTCACCCAGATAAGAGCTGCGGCTCCACACTCCCCACCCTTCTATGTCCTCTACTGCAGGTATGGTGACTGATACACTAAGCCTGCGATATATGAACTCGCGTCATCCAATTCTTCCCGATATTCCTGAACGCGGTGTGGGAGTTCGCAGGTTCGGTTTTGCCCATTGCTTGTTTACACCGCTCTTAGCCTACTGCCGCGCTCTAGTCTATTCGCAAATAATGTCCAGATTACTCGATTCATCATATGTCTAAGTAATAACCATACTCGTCAGCAATCTTCTTTATAATATTCTCAGCTAGATTGAGCATATTGTGTGTACCCCAAGGCATTTCTGATATTTTCGACAATGCCTTGCTTATTTTCTTCCGAGCCTAATCTTCCTCTAAGCTTTGAGTCTATATGTAACAATCACGTAGTTTTTATTTATATCACTACACTATAACCTTACCATAATTGCTATATAAATATAATTTATTTTGTATATCTCCCGATTTTAAGCCCATCACTACTCCTCCAAATCTATATACTCTTTAAAAGTTTTTGCCTAAATCAGTCATTCTCAAAACTGGTGATGATAAAAGTTATATATACCCTACACCTTACGACTCAGTGAACTCCATCCTGTCTTGCAAAAATATCCCTATTCTCAGTAAACTTCTCTCACAAATCCTCAAAAACTATATATATTTTTGAAAATACATAAATTCCTTAAATCTTTTTACATTTAGTTACACTAAATGCACCTACTCCTCCCTCTCAATTACCTGACCTTCACGAACTAACATCTATATGGTAATAATATCTCAGTAGAAATCGTTGGCTACCTTCTGTAATTCACTATAAGCTCTTTTCATCTTACGAATCATTCTCCTATATAAATATCTGCTATTAATTTCTTCTGATAAACCTTCTATGTTCCTATATCATTTGTAGTATCCCATCCTAATTGTCATTCGCAACACATAAATGACTATATTACAACTAATGTGTAGAATACTCCAATCTCTCTTCTATCCTATTCCACGATATCAACTCACTCGGCACTCTTGATTATAGAAAACAATACTCTTCATTCTGTAGTTTTTATTTATTATTCTTTAACTTAAACATCTTATCCTAAGCATCGTTATTTATCGTGTCATTAAGAGTCTCGTTTTGTCATAGCAATTTATCAGTCTTCCCTTTATAGAAAATCATCAAACCATTTACCATTTGGTGCACTCACTTGATATCCTCCCATTGCCGAATGACAGTCAAAACCTGTTACTATTGACAGGTCCACAGGCTGATTTGATCGTCGAATCTTCATTCTTTACAACTATTTATTTCTAATTCCTGTATAACTCTTATATTATCTGTCAGGATACTATACTATTTTATAAATATTATCTTTTATATTCCATTTTCCCCTATCTTTTCCTGTCCGTTAAGGTGTAAATTCACTTAATAATATCCTATTCTTCCTCTCTAAATATCCCGCTGCCATTCTCCTCGCCCTCGGCATCGTCCTTACTTAACTTTTTTGGCCGCTGAAACACTTTACCTCCTACTCATTTTTCTCAATAATCTCTAAATACTTCTTCTTCAATCTACTATTCTATATATTTCACTCTCAGATCTTGCATCTCCTTCCGCTTAAAAACACATTTTCTCTGCATCAATAACACAAGCTAGGGCAGCTATTCACATTAATTTAACATCTCCTTTTAACAGTTCCCACTATATATTCAACACAGTGAAGTACATTTACTATTAACTTTTATTTAATTTATTAGCCTTACTTATACCTGTACTTATTATATCTATTTTCTATACCAACTACAGTTTAACGTATTCATCACATAAAGCACTAAAAGATAAATAAACTAATATACTCTTATATTAGAAACTAACAGTTATACAATAATAAAGTAGTATTTAACAAGCTTATCTATTCTATCTAATAGTGCTCTAATGGCCTATGGAATAATTATAAAAAAATTATTAACGGTGTGGTTAGGCCTAACTAGCAGTCGCGTTACCTCAGTGATTAAACTTAATATTAATTTAAATTTATCAAATAAATAAAATTATATATAATAACGATATATTGTTAATGACTGTAGTTTAATACAGAAAAACTATTATTATATATATATTAATTACAAATATATTAAGAAAGAGACTGAAAATTTATAACAATATAAATAATACATAGAAATATCTCTCTAACTATCTACTCTTAGTTATAACTATATACTTAGGGTTAACTATCAATAACATATTGAGTTCCATAAATTACTATACACTAATTTAACTTAACTATATGGCTGCTGGTGATAAACTTATCTTAAGTTTAAATTACTTCCAAATTATATATACAATTGTTGTATATAAGATCTTAATGTTAAGCGTATAATGAAAAAACTATATTTAATAATTCAAATAACTTTGAAACAAAGAAACTTACTTTGAGATAATACGAAGTACTGCATATACCTGATTATTATTAACCTATGAATAACAACTATATGGTTAGTATATATTATTTTATTACTATTTATCAATAGTGACGATTAATATTATACTAGAGACCCGCGTCTGAATTCAGACGCCAGTCCAAATAATGTTATTGCCTTAAAAAACATAGACTATAATATGCTAGCTCGCACGATCAAAAAAACAGTGCAATTCTTACGCCATTGTGAGAATGCTGGCTCGCACAACGTGTATAGACCATTTAATAGCTAAACATATTTTATAAAAAATAGACAACAAAAAATAAATATTATTATAGAATGAAGGTCTCTAGGGTTATAGCCTGCTGTATGTGCTAGACTCACTATTATCTCAAGTACAATAGCATACACGCGAAAAGTGTACTGCTACATTTCTTTTGGAGAGATAGTCGCTGAGGAAGAGATTATCACTCATAAACGTGCAAATAATGAAAGTAATAATAATAAAAAAATTATATGTCCTTGGATAGTTCTTTATTGTATTTATTGTATAATATATATTATATATATTAGTTAATTTATGATTATTAAGTAGGCTGATTAGAAGGCCTATATATTGGTTCTCGTTAAAATATATAGACTTTCTTTCTATTTAATAATTTTAGCTTATATTTACTAGTTTTTTTAATTTAAGGGGGCTCGAGCCGAGGGGAAATTAGGGTATATAGTGGGACTCGTTTTTCCTAATATATCCCGATGTATGGGAGGCGTGAAGGATAAACCCCTGACGACACCTCAAAATTACCATATAAAGAGCGTGGGTTACTGGATGACACCTCCCGTGAGGGGTAGGGAATTAGTCTACCCGTAGTTCCCGGTATAAGGTGCAGTAGATGACTCCGCTCCTGCCTCGAGTGCGGTATTGCGCCTTGTGGATAGGTATTTTTAGTAAAAAAAAATATACAATATTTAATTGAAAGGTCTATTATATGTTATTAACGTTTGTTCATTTAATAAAAGATCTCACTCACTCATTCATCTTCCTCTAATCATTCACGTAATTTTTTTTTTTTTTTATATTTTTTTTACTTTATTTAGCTTTAGTTTAGAATTAATTTTACAGGATCCAAAATGTATATTCCTTTTACGCGTGATAGCTATATTGTAGGTTTTTGAGAGTATAATTTTTTTTTTTTTATTTTTTATTTTATACATTTGTCTATCGGTAGGACTTATGATGCTTGCCCTTGATCTGGACGATTATTATCTCAGTTATTATATTTTTTCAAATATAAGCGAGTGTGTTTTTTTATTTGTCATAATACGGAGTAGGCATGACCTACTCAAGACCTGATACTGCCAGTGATATATATATTATCTATATATATATATACTATATATATGAATATACTAAAATTAATGAAATAATATGATATATATTATATATTAATATATATATTATTATATATCATATATATTAATATATATATGAATATATAGTATAATTATATTAATATATATAAATATATAGTGTTATAAGCTAAAATAGAAATCTACTCTCTTGAAAATCTACAACTAAACTCATTGTATTGTATAACGTATTGTAATTGCATT